>JAHBCN010012106.1:0-27433 GCA_019359885.1 Listronotus oregonensis
ATTCTGATACATGCAAAAATTTTCCACAACTTACAACAGAGATAGGTTCTGACGAGTCTTATGCTGAAAACAGTGATAATGATAACGAGAATGTAGATGATTTGTAGCTTTGTAACATGTAATTTTTACTGATTTTATTAAAAATAAAACAAATAATGATTTTTTATTCATATTTATTATTGTATAACTCCCACAAAAAAAAACAAAAAAAAAATATTGTCATGATTTATTTTAGAAAACTTTTGAAAAATTTATGAAAATTTTGGATTTTTTCAATTTTCCCACGATTCCTTAGAGTAAAGCATTCCTACATTAATAATGTAATAGGTAATTAAGAGCTATGTTATGATTTTAAATTTAAAGCGTGAATTTTATCGCTTGTTTGTTAGTGCAAGATGGCTTAATAGTTTATCGAATTTTTTGCGGACAAACTATATCTCTGAGAAAAAAACGCAGAATATATTTTTTATAGAAAAAACTTTCCCTAGAAGAGGGTATTTTTTATTTTTTTCCATCTTTATTGCAGCCTAAAAAATTTAAGAATTTTGAAAAAAAAAATTTTTTGAAATTTTTTTGCATCTAGGAAATCGATTGACCTATGAACTTTTTTTAATACTCTAAACTACTTATAAAAAAATTCAGCCAGTTCGCTAATTACTTGTGCTTATAGTGTAAAATTTACTTTACCAACTGGGCTACCATGGATTTTTATCAACTAGAAAGTAAATACGGGATGGTTAATAGTATATTTCATTACCAGTACGGAAAGGACGATTTTTCCGTGCGCGGGTAACAAATTCTCGTGTGAGGCGCAGCTAAACACGGGAAGTCATGCAAGAACGGAAAAATCCATTTCTGGACGTGTAATGAACGATATTTTTTATTATACTTAGGTACCTAAAAACAACATAAACAAAAAACATAGCAAAAAATGATTTAAGAAAATTGCGATTATTTATTTTTATTTTTAAAACGTATTAACGTAAAACGAATTAACAAAAAAAAAATTACAAGCTAATTAAATCTAAAAAAATTAATTTTGGACGGAACCGTTATGATTAATGGTTATATTTATTGTACAATTCGTATTATTGTTGAAGCTCAATACCTTTTGTATTTCTTTTTGTTGAACTAAAGATGTTGAAGCGGAGTGTTCGTGTATGATTTGGTTCTCTTGATTGACTGTTACAGATTTTGTGGTTTCCAAGTTACAAGGCCTAAACAATTTTTGGGATACTTCAATTTTTCTTTGTATGGACTCATCTATATATCCTTTTGCTACATTGGAAGAAAGCCATCATCCGTGTCTTTTCAAAGTGAGCAAATCACCGCCGCTTTCTACCAACATGGTAGCCGAAGAAAGCCTTAGCCCATGTTAGGTATATTCTTCGTGATTTTTTAGTTTTAAGTATTTTGCACAAGTTTTGGAATACCACTGATAGTATGGCACCCAACATGTTAAGCGTAACATCTTTGGTTTAATCTTCTCCTCTCCATATTTTTAGGGCGAAGATTTGCGTATTTACGGTAAATGTACAGGGATTAATTTCAATTTTCATGGTAATGTAAAATTCTTGAACCTTGAGTTTTCATCTCGTAAGAACACGACAAGGAAACGCCCATTATCTTCACATCGTCTAAACTCAAACGAAAACCCAAATCTCTCAGCATCGCCGAAGACTGCAAACTAAACTACTTTGCTGGTAGATGTGTCCATCTGAAACTTCACTAAAATTTGGTTACCTGTTCTGATGTAAAGAACCATCTGAATTTTTACATAAACGTCTTGGTTCAAAAAGCGATAGTTTTGGGTATTGGTTCTTGAGTATTTTCTTTTATTGCCAAACAACTCTTAACATGGAGAATCGACTCCATCAAGGTGGATGACTTCATAGATTTGGCTTTTTTAGAAAAATAAACTAAGAGAATATCGTCACTCACAATTTGTATTCTTTTCTGAGTCCGCCATTCGGTAAAAAGTGATATTCATGTTCATATCTCAATCCGGATTTCGCTGGTAATAAATTTGCACTAACTTCTGCCGCTTGTTGTAATATAATATCGGGAATATCCGGATTTTCTTCCAAATCTGAATTCATTTTTTTAAAATGGCATAACTTTTACTGACAGAAAATAAAAGATGTCATTAATAAATAAATCGTTGTTATGAACAGTTTCCATGGATGGACTTTTGTATAAGCGCACGGAAAGAGGGATCGGGAAAAAAAATACTGTGCGCTGTTCTAAAAATGTCATATTAACTGTATTTTATACACAGTTGAAAATGTGGTATTTTCAGGTAAGTATAATAAAAAAGCATTTACAAAACTCTTTGGAGCTTTTTAAATGCTTCTGTCACGCGGCGTATCTATGCTCTTAAGCGAATTAGTTTTACTTATGTAACCTTCTCCCTAGTCCCGTTTTATCGAGATATTACAGGTTTTTTACGAGCATACGGCCGTGAGCGTATATTTTCGGATTTTTATGTAATTCAATGAATAGGCACAATTTATAAATATATTTTTATAGATAATAGTAAAACCAGGGTCTTATGATTACCATAATGAAACGCGTGCAATAGTGCGTCAGGCATTTATGACTCTAATTAGGTTAATAATTTTGTTGGAACGCAAACCTGTACTGTACCGGGTGTTCAAATAAGAAAGGACGCCGGCTGTATCTCAGAAAATGTTTATCGCACAGCGTTGGGGGAAAATAGTTTTTGTAAAAGTGGTCAAGAGAAATAGCTGGAAATTATGTTCAAGTTTCTAAAATGGCCGCTAGGGGGCGTAAGTGCAATCTTGAATCTAAAAGATGATTTTCTGCAATTTGTAATTTTAACCAAAAAAATATCGTCTTTAATCAGGATAATCGGGAAACCTTTTTTTTTTGACAATTTTTGCTTTTTTAAAAAAAAAGTGGTGGGTATTCAAAAGTTCCGTAAAAATCGCCCTTTTCAAACGGCTTAGGAATTTTTTAAAAAACTTGGGCTAGTTTAAAGAGCTATTTTTGGGCTAAAAGTTATATTATTCAAAGTTTGGTTGGGTTTTACATGTCGCCGCTAAGGGTTTTCGAAATTCCGACAGAAATGTTAATTTTCTCAAAAAAATTAAATGCATTGCTATGATTTTTTCTAAAAAGTAGCTGAATAATGCCTAAACAAGCTTGGAAAACCGTATCTCGATATCTTTTCTTACCTAAAATTTAGGCCGAAAATATATAATATAAAATATAACATGAAGGTTTGGGAAAATACGTAATTTATGTCATATAAAATTTCTTGTAGCTTTTATAGTTTTTTTAGATATGACGTATAAAATTTCCCTTTTGGGAAGTTTTTTTGGTAGGGGAAAAAGATAACGAGATATGGTTTTCGCAGCTTGAAAATATATATATATATATATATATATATATATATATATATATATATATATATATATATATATATATATATATATATATATATATATATATATATATAAAATAAATATATATATATATATATATATATATATATATATATATATATATATATATATATATATATATATATATATATATATATTATATATATATATATATATATATATATATATATATATATATATATATATATATATATATATATATATATATATATATATATATATATATATATATATATATATATATATATATATATATATATATATATATATATATATATATATATATATATATATATATATATATATATATATATATATAATATATATATATATTAATAAAAAAATTCATGGTTTTTATATTTAGCCGATTTTTAATATGGTTTTGATATTTTTTGCAATGAGTTTATAATGTCTAATTCAGGAATTTTTACTATTTTCTAAAAAATGTATTATAAGCCGAAAATGTTTTTGTATTTTAAAAACATTTTAAATCGCAACTGTTTTTCAAAATTTTTGTTTAATAAAGCAATAAGCTTTGTTTGTTGCTATTTTATTAGGTTTCTTGATAAGAATTTGATCGATAACGAAAACTTTATAAATGAAAGATCTGACTTTAAAATCTATGTATTTATTACAACTAAATATTAACTAAAATATTTTTTTCCTTCTATAAATATCTTTATTAAAAATGTATAAAATCCTTAACACTATTAAACATGCAAAATCTATTACGAAAGGTCATATACATCATCCCCATAATAGACTACCCATTTTAATTGCTCAGTAAACTTACTAAAACCAAATAAAACTAACATTTTATTACACTTAATTACAATTCACTTTTTGGGATTCACTATAACATACGACTTATCCAAATTTTTAAAAATTACGTCTTTTAAGTAAGTGCCATTAACTTCAATGCACTTTTTAAGATTTGACAAGAAATGGTTTATGACACGATGAAGGAAAACTGATCTATTCACCTCTTTAGGAATTCGGACTTTAAGATCTTGGATGTTTTCTGGACGAGTTGCAAAAACCTTTGACCTATAGCCCCACCGAAAAAAATCTGGTGTAGTTAAGTCCGGTGATCTTAAGCCAATTTAAATCCCCAAATAGTAAAATGAGTCGGCCATTAAACATTTCTCGCAGAACTCTTTTAGAGTTTTTAGCGGTATGTACTGTCGCTTCATCTTCTATTAAGTTACTCTTTATGTTTTCACGCAAAAAAAAACTCTTGTTGAACTGAATAATCCATGAGAATTAAAACTAAACATTAAATCATGTGTTTATACTTAATGATGCTTTATTAGAAAAATGACCTTTAACGAAAATCAATTTTCCTTCCTAGTTTTGTGACAGGTGCCTATTTGATTAAAAATATGTTGATTCAAATCTCAAAGAAAGGCCATAGAAGATAATAAAAAAAAAAAAAACGTACTGACTTATCTCATAAAGAATTTATTTCAAAATCATTATATATATATATATATATATATATATATATATATATATATATATATATATATATATATATATATATATATATTATATATTATTATATACATATATATATATATATATTATATAAAATATATATTATATATTATTTTATATATATATATATATATATATATATTATATATATATATATAATATTATATATATATATATATATATATATATATATATATATATTATTATTTTTATTACATATTATATATATATATATATATATATATTGATAGTTCTAAAAAACCTAGAAAATTACTTATTTATTCGTTAATGTTGATCCAAAGAGTCGTAATATGGTTATGTTCTTAGTTTTGTTAAGGACTAATAAATGTCTCTATATTGGGATTATGGAGTGGTACTGTTTATATATTAGGAATTTGCCAGTTTATGGGCGTTTTTTCCTTTGGATTGCAAATACGTATTGGTTTTGGAAAAAATGTTGGTCAGTAAATCTCTATAGAAATAACAGCATCATCGTATGCGGAAGCAGTAGGGTGCGGTCCCTATGATTTCGTGGTCTCCAACTATAGAGTCAATAAAGGACCGTGCTTTATTACCCCACAACAGAAAAACTAGATTTTATATTTTTACATAGGAAACTTATACATCTTTCGGTAAATGTTTCCCATCCTTTAAAGTCAAGATATTGACCGTCATGAAGGTTTTTTGGTTGGCGCTCTCCTGGATTCGGGTGCTTCCGAAAGGTTAGAGTGAGTTGAGAAGAAGTACACCCTGAAAATTAAAAATAAATAATTATAATCTGTATTAGCTTCTTAACAAAATAAAGCCACTTTTTTTCTTGAGACAGTTTATGAAGGTTTAAAGCCCAAGTACTATCGTACCGTGGAAGTGGGTATGTTAAGTAAAGAAGGTGGTACTTTATAACATGAGACTTAAAGACTTAATTTTGTAGCGAAAGGGCAAAGCTCTGCAGGCAGGAGCCCTAAAAATAGTCATATAAGATAAGAGATCCCTTATGGCTCGTCTGTGAGGAAGAAAAGGGATTTTTCCGATAAGAAATGGGATCCCTTATAAGGCAAACGGCTTTTCTGTGGATGTAATTAAGAATGCAAAGAGTTGTGTAAGAAGCCATTATTCCAAAGAGGGTCTGATTTAAAATTTTAACAAAGATACAGAAAAGAAATCAGCGGGTTTTTTTGACAACTAAAGTAACACTTTATATTGCATAACTTAAACATCTATAAGTTAAGCCTTAGAAGAGGGTCGGATTAGCTCATATGGACACCGGGTAAAATCCCGGTAAACTAGAACGTACGAGTCCACGTGGACTACTTTATAATAATACATAGGATCGGGAGAGAATATTTTATTTTAAAAATATATTTAAAATCAGAATAATGATTAATATTTACGTAAAAATCTAATATAGCGCTTATAAGAAAGAATTTAGTTGATGACGGTGGCCGAACGAACGAAACCTCGGATTTAAAATCTAAAGACAGTATTAAATAACATAGAAAAAGTTGCAAAACCAAAATTTTGGTTTTTCTCAATATTAATCTCCGAAAATTCTGAAAATTTTAAAAAGTGTATCTCTTACCATTTTTTTCTCTTACCATTTCCGAGATGCCCGTACTGGCCCTTTTTATCTTATACACGTTGTATACTAATTTAGAAAGCATGTACCAAAAATATACCGTTAATAATGCACTAAAAGGACTTATCTCCAGTGCTTTGGAGTTTTCATATTTAAATCTGCGTTTTTTTTTTTTTACTAATACATACTATACTAATAATCTTGTAAAACAAATCAATTTTTAGACTAACCTGACTGGCCCAACTTTCTAAGCATCCGTGGTTGGGTCGTTGGAAATTAACATAATCTTTCTCCAGTGCAAGAAAAATTGTTTCTATAAATTTATCAGATGATTCCACTTCTACACCTGGCGGTAGTGAAAATGCTACGCCACTAGCTTTGGCAGGATTTGGATGGGGTCTTGCCCCAAAATTATAACTTTGATATCAACGTCTCTGGTTAATTCGAATGCTTCTAAAGATGTTTTCAAAAAGGGGTGTTACATTTGACTATATTCGATCATACTCTTGTCTTATAAAATTCATGAAAGGTTCAAAATATCCCTGCTGTTGTTCTTCTCCAAAAAATGGTTGCCAGTTACCACCGATAATACTCTGTGCCATATTTACAAGTTACACTTCAACTGCAATATTGCAATAAATTTGGCCAAATATATAGTGCAGTAATCCACAGATAAGTTAATGATAAATAGACGATAATACTCACCTATTTTATTCTGTTATCTATTTTAAATTAAATTAGACCCCACCATGATAAAGCAACTTATTGTTTTAGCTTATATAGTACTTACCCGTTTAAACTATTATTTTGTTCTTGCCGTTTTAGGACGTAGAAATAAGCAGAAATATACAACAAACGGAAGCATCCATTCTTAACAATACACCAAAAGACGATACGGCAATACTCGTAATATGTAAAAAGTCACCTTATATTTGTTATTTAAATCGGTTTAAAAATAAAAATATGTCTGATCTCTGATCAAGTAATTTAGCACGAAAACCTAAAAAACTGGACAAACAGTAGGGGTTACCCCCTCCTAAAAAATTCTAACAATACACCAAAAGAATACAATATATAATATATAAAAATATATATATTTGTTATTTAAATGGTTTAAACATAAAAATATGTCTATATTATATATAATATATATTAATATATATATATATATAATATATATATATATATATATATTATATATTAAATTATATATATATATATATATATATATATATATATATATATATATATATATATATATATATATATATATATATATTGTCCCATTCTCCTCGGTTTTTCTACGAGAAATGAAACGAGTTGGGGAAAAACTTTTAGCACGGTCATATGTGGGTCCAATTATTTTGAAATATACAGGGTGACCCAAAAAGAAAGTACATATCAAAGTTATATTTTTTCTTATGAAACACACCATATTTTTTTATATTTTTAGATACTATAGACCAAATAAAGGTGAGTTATTGTTATATTTTCTATACCTAAAACTGACCGTTTCTGAGAAATTTAGAGAAATTTTACACCCTGTAACATATAACGAGCTGCTCGAAATTAAATTTATTGCTTAGCTCAAGGTTTAAGTTAACTATCACATAAAAGTTTTACCTTAATATTATACAGAGTGTTGAAAAAAATTGCCTTAAAATTTGGACACACATTTTATTAAATAACTTCCTTAAGTTAAATAAAACACCCTGTATTTAGTGGACTATTTTGACGTGAAACTAAATTTCCTTTAAAACCATATTAGGGTTTCCAATAACAATCTCTTCTGATTTTTATGCAAAAGGCGTTTTTATATTTGACTTATCGTTTATCTTAAAAATGGAACACCCTGTATTGTTATTAAAAAACCTTTTTATTAAGGATCACGTAGATTCGCTAAAAGCACAAGTTTAAGTTTTTGAATATAAGATGTATCGCAAGTAAAATGCAGGCAAAAGTATTAACTACAATTTATTGTCAATTCTAAAATATTAAAGCATTCTTAAAATTGGGATCGAAATATAGTAGAAGGCTCACCTGTTCTAATTGTTGAGACAAAATATGGTAAATTGCCCTTGTTTCTTAGCAAATGTATCGGTTGGGTATTCGTTTGAAAGGAAATTTAAAACTCTTTTAATTGTTGTTCTTTTCGTTGTCTGCTAGTTTGCCAACTAGTGGGCATTATAAAAGAAAAACGCGGTTTTTCAAGATTTTTTTGAGAAATCAGTATTTTACTTTAAAATATTGCATATATAGAAAAATCTAGATTGCCGAGAAAACAAAATATAATCTATGTGTTAATCGATTTTTGATTCAAATATTCGTTATAATTTGATATAATAAAAAATGTAGATTGCGGTAAAAAATGCGGTAAATTTTGTTTTCTGTGCAAACTAGATATTTTAAATATGCAATATTTTAAAGTAAAATGCTGGTTAAACGGTAGAAAGAAATATACAACATAATATATTTTTGAAATCAGAGTAAAGTAGGGAAGCCAAATAAATAATAATATACAGGGTGTTCCATTTAAAAAAAAAACTAAACCTGAGATTTTTAAATACATTAAAAAAAACCCTTAAAAGTGCGGGTAAACTACGCAAATTATTTTCTAAGATTAGGTTGATTTTTTTTATGTATCTTTTAGTTTACAATCTTCAATTTAAGCGTTACCGGAGTATCGATTGCGATATCTTTGGTATATAACATACAACGACTATATACTAAAAGATGGCTTAGTGACATTAAACGTACGTTGGAAAATTAAGCGGAAGCGGGGAGCGGCTGTGACGACACCACCGGTGCTAAAAAGTTTTGTTTACAGTCATTTGGTCATTTGATCGTGTATTTTAAAGGGATTTCTGGTTTCTGTTGTGATTTTGTTGAACAATTGGTGTTTATGAAAATACTTTTAGTGTAATTTGGGATAGAAAAGACAAATAAACAGTCGTGGTGTTTTGTTAATTGTATAACAATCCGATTTTTGACAAAAAAGGTAAATAGCCACGATTTTTTGAGCAAATATTCTTCTTGTTTAATCGTCTGTAAGGGCAGGTAATTTATTTTCGTTTAATGTTTTAGTTTTAAAATTATGTTTTAATGATTTTTGGGCTGTTAGGCCGGCGTCGATTGTCTGGTTGACTTGACGTTTCGTCAACACGAGCGGTTGGTATATTCAGAAGTTGCTTCCTGTGTGTCAGTATGCGAACTACTGGGCTTTGCGCGGTCGTAGCTCGTATTTATACGTTGGGGAGGCAGTTAGTAAGTTTCGAGTGGTATCCCTTTTTACACGAGTGCCCCTAAAGGATGCAATTGAACATATATATGACAACTTCCCAGAAGATATCTCCAATTTGTTCAAACATTGCTTGACAACCACCTTTTTTTTCATGGGACAACAAGATTTATGAACAGACTGAAGGAGTAGCAATGGGAAGCCCTCTTAGCCCGGTGGTAGTAAATTTCTTCATGGAAAAGTTTGAACAACTGCAGTGCCCCTTACAAGCCAAAATTTGGGATAGATATATGAATGACACTTTTGCAATATGGAAGTCATGGACAAGATAAACTGCAAGAATTTCGGACACACATTAACAGCATCCATGAAAATATACAGTTTACGATGGAAATCGAGAACAACAACAAGCTAGCGTTCCTTGATGTATTATTAACGCGTAAAGGAAGATTATTAAGCCACACGGTATACAGAAAACCCACACACACAAATCGCTATCTACATAGGGATTCCAACCACCACCCATTTCAGAAATATGGAGTCATTAAATCTCTAACAGAGAGGGCAAAAAGAATTTGCGAACCTGAGGCGCTAAACGCAGAACTTACACATATTCATAATGCTTTAAGGGCCAATGGTTATTCAGAGCGAGAAATCAAAAGATCAATGGAACTAACAAATACCAGACCCTTGGAGAACGAACAACTCCAGCCAGTGGCAAAAGCATTTCTACCCTTTATTCCGGGGGTTACGAACAAAATTGGTTGATTGCTACGAAAGAAAAATGTAAAAACAATATTCAAACCAACGAGAAAATTCAACGAATGCCTTCTATCGGCCAATGACAAAAGAAATCCACTTTTGTCTTCAGGAATTTATCGCATTCCGTGTACATGTGGAAGCGTGTACATAGGAACTACAAAACGCTCGATCAACACCAGGATTAACTGTCGTCTAGGGCAGACAGACAAATCCGCCGTAGTAGAACATACCCTTACAACGGACCATCGAATAATGTTTGAGGAAACCCAAGTACTCGCGACCACATAGGCATATCACTCCAGACTCTACAGAGAAGCCATAGAGATAGAAAAGCATAGCAACAACTTTAACAAGAAAGAGGAAGCAGTTAAGAACAACAAAACATGAATCCCCATAATTAAGGGTACGACGAACAAAACCGACCGGAACCAATTGGAACCGAAAGTAACTGAAGCCCCGCCCACTGCCTCCCCAACGTATAAATACGAGCTACGACCGCGCAAAGCCCAGCAGTTC
The DNA here is from genome assembly GCA_019359885.1 of Listronotus oregonensis. NCBI lineage: Eukaryota > Metazoa > Arthropoda > Insecta > Coleoptera > Curculionidae > Listronotus > Listronotus oregonensis. The sequence continues at coordinate 11,018 of JAHBCN010012106.1, forward strand.
GCATACTGTTAACCAGGAAGCAACTTCCGAAGATGCCAACTGCTCGTGTTGGCCGCGAAAGCCTTTCACAGTTTTTTTAAAATTATGTTTATATAACCGTAAACAATAATTATTTACTCTTATTAAAAATATCCATATTTTTGTATGCGTGATTTATTGTTTTTAAATAAATTTGCGTGTAAATCTTTTTTGTCTATATACTCGTACTTCAAGTATCCCAAATTAATTTCATAAAATGCTTTAGGGCAGTTAGAATAATAAAACTATATTAATAATGTAATTTTTTCGAATTAAATTTAAATTATTACAAATATAAAGTTATTTATTATCCTTCTCTTGAATGTAAAGACAGTATTTTAAAATGTATAGGATCCAAATATTGCTTACTAATCCAGGAAACGAACCTTTTTTAAAATGCATAAAATGACCTTAGATTTTAACAGTAGGTAGGGAATGGTCCAAGGACCAAAATCTATATAATGCCGAAATAGGCCAGGCGACATGTCGGAAAAAAAGCCTCAATAAGGAAATAATTAGTGGAAAGGTGGAAATTGTTTTAAGCGATTTATTTGGAACCAGATATTACTCTCCCAAGTTTTCCCTCTCGAGCGAAGTAGGCGTTGGCCCTTCTGACCCTAAGAAGGTACCATTTTTCGTTTTTTTGCAAATATCCCCCAAACCATCAACTTTATCAACAAAATACCTATTATAAAAAATAATCTAGAGTTAATTTGCTATAAAAATGTTTTTACTGTTTGTCTCTAATTTAAACCGTTACAATGCTACGACCATTCAAAGTGAAGCCCTTCTTGATTCTTGCGGAAAAGGTATAAAACTCATATGCCATATCAAAGTTTCTACATGTTATAAATATTTGTCAGCATTGCAGGTGCACAAGCTGTTAACTTGTTAAAAGTATAATAACATTTTTGTTTAAATAACTGTGGCAAAGTACCTACCATTAGTATTATTATTGAGTAATATTGACATAAAATCACTCTGTTTCCACACCACCTGGCGGTAGAGTAAATGGCGCGTTTTTTTTAGTGGTGTCCCCACGAGGCCTACTTCACTGTTTATATGTCAAAGTTAGTCGATTTTTAACCGTTTTGATGAAGGCTGGCAGTCTTGATCGTCTGCCTCAATAATACCGACATTACTTTCATCATCTGCATCGGTACAATTGTCCGACGTCACAAAGCGCTCAGGATTAACATCGATGTCTCCGTCACAATCATCCATATCATCTTCCTCGGCAGCATTTGTACATGATTGTCCCATACAATTCATGTAGATTCTGGAGCATCGGAGGCCCGTTTCCCTGCAACCACACGCTGCGTTATATCCTTTTGAACATTTGCAGGACACTGTGTTTAGAAACGTTTGTGGCGCCGGATCCCTCGTCGTAGGTATAGGAGCCAAACCACATTGAGAATTTTTTCAGCCCCAATCCAGTGGATTTGTGTCATTTCCATACCATGTTTGGACTTCATGGTATGTTCTTAAAGTGCTCACGTGCCGCTAATTCGGTGGGAGGTAGGCTTGCGAGATTAAATTGATGTTTGCTTAGAGATTTCGCAAACAGTTGGAACCGCAACTCATTCAGGGTATTTCCCGTGGGTTTCTTGTCATAAAGCCTAGCCACAACCAATTGGCCCGCTTTATCAATTACATCAGAGTTTGCGTTTACGTCTCTGAAAACCCTAACAGCTCTCTGCAGCTCCTCATTACTCTTCAGCAGTGTTACGAATTTCATTTTGCCCTGTCTGTAAAACGAAGACGTTGTATCGCACCCACTAAACGCTTGCACACACGGTGGGAGATTGAAACTTGTTGTGCAAAATAGTTGTTGTTTTGTTGAATTTTTGCCGGGTTTCATAAAATACATTTTCGTGGAGGGTGACACACGAGTCGCCAAGATGACCAGGATATCTATATTTTCAGCCACTATAATGACCGAACACTATAATGACATACCATCACGTCCAAACATGGTATGGAAATGACACAAATCCACTGGATTGGGGCTGGAAAAATTCTCAATGTGGTTTGGCTCCTATACCTACGACGAGGGATCCGGCGCCACAAACGTTTTTAAACACAGTGTCCTGCAAATGTTCAAAAGGATGTAACGCAGCGTGTGGTTGCAGGAAAACGGGCCTCCATTGCTCCAGAATTTGCATGAATTGTATGGGACAATCATGTACAAATGCTGCCGAGGAAGATGATATGGATGATTGTGACGGAGACATCGATGTTAATCCTGAGCGCTCTGTGACGTCGGACAACTGTACCGATGCAGATGATGAAAGCAATGTCGGTGAAATTGAGGCAGACAATCAAGACTGCCAGCCTTTATCAAAACGGTTGAAAATCGACTAACTTTGACATATAAACAGTGAAGTAGGCCGCCTGGGGACATCACTAAAAAAAAAACGCGCCATTTACTCTACCGCCAGGTGGTGTGGAAAAAAGTGATTTTATGTCAATATTACTCAATAATAATGGTAAGTACTTTGCCACAGCTTTTTAAATAAAAATACTGTTATACTTGTAACAAGTTAACAGCTTGTGTACCTGCAATGCTGACAAATATTTATAACATATATAAACTTTGATATGGCGTATGAGTTTTATACGTTTTCCGCAAGAATCAAAAATGGCTTCATTTTGAATGGTCGTAGGATCGTAACGGTTCATAATAGAGACAAATGGTAAAAACATTTTTGTAGCAAATTTACTCTAGATTATGTTTTATAACAGGTATTTTGTTGATAAAGTTGATGGTTTGGGAGATATTTACAAAAAACCGAAAAATGGTACCTTCTTAGGGTCAGAAGGGCCAACGCCGACTTCGCTCGAGAGGGAAAACTTGGGAGAGTAATATCTGGTTCCAAATAAAGCGATTAAAACAATTTCCAGCTTTCCACTATTTATTTCCTTATTGAAATACCTGTCGCCTGGCCTAAAAGGCGTCTTTACCTTGGAGGTGGTTACCAAACCATCTCATGATTGGAATTTTTTATATATTTTGATCGCAGGAATCAATAGAAAAATGATTTTTAAGCTAAAAATGTTGTATGTATTTTTTATGTAAAATGAATACTTTTCGAGTTATTTGCGATTGAAAGTCGGAGTTTTTCGTCGATAAAATCAACGTTTTTAATTGGTTTTTTGCATATAACTCGATAAGTATGCATTTTATCAAAAATGGTAAATATCAAAATTGTAGCTTTAGAAAAAAACAAAAAAAATTTTTTTTGTAATTACTGTAGGACAAATACAAATCAAGATGTGGTTCAGTTTTTAAAGGCAAGTAACGCAAAATCTACGTATTTTTCGAGGCAAACCATTAATAACTTTTTTGAAAAATTTGCAAAGACCTTTCTTTTTTTGAGAAAAAAAAGGTATGTATCATACAAATTGAGTAAGTTATAATTTTAATAAGGTTAGACCAAAATTTTTTGAGTGCAAATCTTTAAAAACAACCCTTTAATTATCACCCTAATTAAAATGAGTCGTATCACTTTTTCAATTTCCTTTATTTATGTATCATTAATACATTTTAAATTTTAACCGATTAAAATTGCTTTTATAGAAAAAAATGGAACTCGAAACCTAAGGAAGATACGTAAAAATTACTAAGGTATCAAATTGTAGCTCTTTAAATTACAAACATTTTGCTTATTTTTTTATTTACTGTATGACGGAAATTAAGTGAGATATAAACGTTTAAAACGTAAGGGTTTTAAACAGTTTTAATATACAGCAGTTATAGCCCTTAAAAAAGACAACAAAATGGCTTTTTAAAGAATTTTTCTCACAAAAACTGAAGGAGCTATGCTTAAAAACTAATTTTTTGTGGCATTCTAAAGCCCAAATACATTTTTTTTTGTAAATATCTTTTAATTTCAATACATTTTTTAAGGTAATTGTACTTTTTATTCTATTTTATTCATTATATATGTATATTTTTTTATTAATCCATAATAGGGGTTACTTTTAAGTGTTGAATTACTTCAGCTTATATTTTCAAGATTAAACATTAATTATTCAACTTATTTGAGCCAAGTTTTACTTGATCTTTGGTGACGTCACTTGCAAGTAAATAAATGCCACAAACTTTGTATTGTGTGTTTTCAGGTGTTATTTTCGATCTTTAACTATCTAAATAACTGTTTCTTGACCATTTTATATAAAAAGCATATTTCAAGTAACATAATTATCCGTTTCGTACCTCAAAATGGACATAAATTTTGTGCAAGCCGCTAACAAAAACCTACCTGAGATAGACGCATTTATGATTGTGTGTTTCTTTAAACATAACGCTGACTACTGTGCTGTAGACCTCAAAAATGTAAAAACAGCTGTGTAAGTACCTCTAAAAAATTATTTATTTACGTGTTCATCATTCAGTATTTCTCAAAATCTTATTGTAGGTTATGTTTATGGAGTGTAGCCAAAAGTAAATTCTTCGCGAAGTCCATTTTGTATTTCGTGTAATTTATTATATCAGTTTCCATCTGCAATTCAATGATAACACCGTTAAGTATAAAAAGAGAAAGTACTAACTTGCTAGGTATTTAAATTCTAGAACAAACAAAATAATTCTAATCCAAAAGTTAGGTTATACCTTAAAGTGTTTATAAGTTATCTAAAGGCGATATTTTGTTGTATTTAAATCGGTAGGTATTTAAAGCAGGATATTTGTTTACTTACATTAAAGTGACCTTCACACATAAAAACATTTGAATACGATACAAGGCTGTGCATCTCTTCGAGATAATTGTAACCACCTTTTTCGTCTTTTAGGATTTGTTGGGACAGATATAAACAGTTTTTGTGGAGATTTCAGAGAAGTATTGGTACATTGTGGCACTACACACCGTTTATATACCATTTTAGCCAATAAATTAGTAAATTATTAACAAAATTCACTGTAGTTGCCCTCGTTAACTTTTTTACTTTGCATATGACGTCACGCGAAACGTATGTCGACGCCATTACAGAGACAGCATTTTTAGCGCGAATCTTATAATTTAAACTTTAACGTTTAAAACGTAAGGGTTTTAAACAGTTTTAATATACAGCAGTTATAGTTTTTTAAAAACACCAACAAAATGGCTTTTAAAAAACTTTTTTCACAAAAACTGAAGGAGCTATGCTTAAAAACTAATTTTTTGTGGCATTCTAAAAGCCCAAATACATTTTTTTTTGTAAATATCTTTTCATTTCAATACATTTTTTAAGGTAATTGTACTTTTTTTTTCTATTTTATTCATTATATATGTATTTTTTTTTATTAATCCGTAATAGGGGTTACTTTTAAGTGTTGAATTACTTCAGCTTATATTTCAAAGATTAAACATTAATTATTCAACTTATTTGAGCCAAGTTTTACTTGATTTAAGCTTAAATATGAAAGTAAAGTAAGTTTTAAAGATTTTAGTAATAAGAGTAGTTTTCACCCCCTTAAAAATAAAAAAGCGCTCATTGGCATAATGCACACTTTAAGGGCGAGTAGAACTTAATTCCAACTTTTTATGCGATTTGATGTATTTTTTAAAAAATCCGTGGTTTTTTACTATTTTTTGCATTGTAATATTGTACGAGGTGGATTTCTGAGGATTAAAAAATTATAAAATTAAATTAGTAATACTTTTGAGCAGTCATATTTTTTAATTACCACTCTGTGACAATATGTTAATTTTTCTAGGGAAATTAATTGTTTATGGGTGGATTTTCAAGGGTTCAAATATATTAAATAATGTTTTAAACAATTCAATACTTATTTTTTAACATATTTGAGCCTAATTTTATGTGACTTAAGCTTTAGTATGAAAGTTTTTTTGCAAAAAGACGTAGTTTTTACCCCTAAAAAAATAAAAAGCGCCTTTTAGCATAATAAAGATTTTGAAAAAAGGGTAAGTTAAGCTTAATCCCAAATTTTTATGCAAACACTGTGATAATATATTAATTTTTTAAGGTAATTTTTTTTAATCAAATCATAATAGGGTTTAATTTTTAAGTTCTGAAATATTTTAAATAATGTTTCAAAGAAACAAAATACTACTTTTTCAAACCTATTTGAGTCAAATTTTACTCAACTTAAGCTTTAATGTATTGCTTTATACATTTTTTTAGCAATAAAGGGTAGTTTTTACCCCTAAAGAATAAAAACCGCCCATCGGCATAAAATAGATTTCAAAGAGGAGGGTCAGTTAAACTTAATCCCATTTTTTATGCAAATTGCATCAAAATTTGCAATTTAAAAAAACTGTCAGGTTTTGCATTTTTTACAGCTTCGTTTCCTGGACTAGTAGGCCTACGTATTATAGCGACCACATTATTTTTTACAAATAACTTATGCCTAACCGAATGCAATAGCAACATAAAAGTTTTAAATTAATAACTAACCAACCGGAGATGATCAGATTTAGGGCCGCCAGGGTGTGTCCGCAGGGAGGAGTCCTATCCCCCCTGCTGTGGTCACTCCTGGTGGATGACCTGCTGGCCATACTCCTCTCTGGGAGATCGATCTGCAGGCATATGCAGATGATCTAGTCATCCTAATTAAAGAAAACTCTAAAGAGATAATCCTTCAAGAAGTACTAAACACCACACAAAGCTGGTGTCAAAGGGAAAAAATGACAATAAACTCTCAAAAAATGTCCCCTTCACCCGAAAGAGAAACCTGGTTAACTTGAGACCACCAACTCTGCAAGGTGACACAATACCATTTGCGAAAAAAGCTAAATATCTCGGGTTGATCCTAGATAGCACTCTTAGCTGGAATTCGCATCTAAAAAAAGTCATCCGTAAGGCGACCCTATCTTTCTGGACATGCCGCAGGATCTGTTGCAAATCCTGGGGCATGCAACCAAAACAGATGTACTGGCTATACGTGACAGTCATAAGACCAATGATCACGTATGGCTCTGTGGCATGGTGGCGCAAGGGGTAGCAGCGGCTGACCCAAGCAAAGTTATCTAGCCTACAGAGACAGGCCTGCCTAATGATCACAAGCGCGCTGCGCTCGACACCAACGGCGGCCATGGAAGCCCTCCTAGGACTGCCTACTACTACTTGGAGAGAGAGACAAGGTGGGCAACATACAGACTCTATCAAGCGGTCAGTAACAAACCGCAGTCTCCTCACGAATGTCCTGACCTGTGACAGACTGGGAATGCCCTTAGACATAATGCCTACAGCAACCAATTACACCCCAAAAGATGTAGTCAAAAACCCACCAGGGAGGACTTGTAGTCGATTAACGGAGGGGGAGCTGGATCAGGGCCCTGACATGTTTTCCTTTAGCCTGGGCACTCTCGCAATCATATTTCAAGCGGAGGTATTTGCTATTGAGATGTGTGCTAGATCGCTGGTTGATCGGCACTGCACACGTAAGACAATTAAAATATTCTCCGATAGTCAAGCAGCTCTTAAGGCTCTTGAATCCAGCCGGTGCAATTCGAAAACCGTCTGGAATTGCAAGGATGCGCTAAACAAACTGGATCAAAACAATAAGGTTACACTACTGTCGATACCTGGACACACCGGCCTAAAGGGTAATGAATCCGCAGACCTCCTTGCCAAAAGGGGGGCGCAGACAAAATTCACAGGGCCGGAACCGGTCATAGGTATATCTAATGGAACGGCCAAGCAGTTCATATCAGCTTGGACAAAAAGAGAAAATCTTCGGTACTGGCATGGACTTCCAGGTCTCAGACACTCGAAGGCCTTCATAAGCCCACCGAACCAACAATGTACTGTCAAACTACTGGAGCAATCAAGGGTACACCTTAAAACTCTAGTGGGACTGTACACGGGACACTGCAGATTAAAACACCACATGCACAAGATCGGCCTAGCGGAAGACGCCGAATGCCGCATGTGCATGGAGGGGGATGAATCGGCAGAACACATGCTGTGTTCGTGCCCAGCAATGGCACGACTAAGATTCGCAATCCTCGGCAATGACACCTTGTTGCCGGGGGAGGTGAAAGATCTCTCTCCCAACAGGATCATCAGATTTATGAGGACCTGGTGGGAGAAATATAAAACGGTGTGAGCCACAATAGACCGATCGGTCGCGGTGGAAGGGTGTTATACCCACTCACTTTAAACCTACCTACCTACCAACCGTAACAATAGTTACGGTCTTTCATTTTTAACTCTTTTTTATATTTTTCTCCTTTTATTTTTTGGCTGACGGGGGGGCGATTGCCCCATTCGCCCCTCTCTGAATCCGCCATTGAAATGATTCAAGTGCCACATGGATTATTTAAACTATGAAAAAACAACCACTAAAAATAATATACTTATAATGCATAGAAACAATAGTTACACATCATTAAATTTAATATTATTACTTAAACACTTAAACTAAATTTAAAAAAATGCTGCTTATAAGTTGATTAATCATAACTTAGTACTTTAAATCTCAAGGAGGTTTAAAATGTATTAAACAAATAAATCTTTGTATGATAATCTTATGCATTTCTAAAAGTTAAAATACAAAATTATATTATTATAAAATAAAAATGCAATTTGTACGTACTTCAATTTTTTTAAATGTCAAGTAGTTTGTTGTTTCAGAAATCGAAGTCCAGAAGTAAATTACCGGGATATTTTAATATACATTAGTGCAACAAATGTTTGGCTATATTCTAGGCATAATCCGGGATATTTCAGAAATTAGAAGTTTTTCTTGTATTTTAATAAAGGCCCTTGGCGCATAAGGGTAGGGGTAATTGGCCTTTTCACTTTTTAAAATCTCACCCAGCTAGGGTTGTTGAGAATATAGCCCAGTTAGTGGAGGCCACAGGAACAAGTAATGAGCGAACAGGCTGATTTTTTTTAATAATTAGTTTAGAGTATATTGGTTGAAAAATTTTCGAAAACATTTTTTTTTCTTCAAAATTCCAGAGTATTTTGGGATGGAATAAATATAATGGAAAATAAAAAATACCATCTTGTATAGAAAGTTTTTTTCTACCAAAAAGGTATTCTGCACTTTTTTTTGTCAGAGTCATAGTTTGTCCGCAAAAAATTATTTTAATAACTTATGCATACTACGCACGGGACGCCCGATCAGCCGCGTGCGGAGCTATTTTTTAGAGTAGCGCGTATTACATTATAATCTAACACGTACTTACCAGATGCTGAAATAAAATTTGAAATACACTATTTTGAAGTTGAAATTCTCAGCTTTCTAATGGTATGATTTATTTTCCGTTTTTAATAAAATATCGTATAGAAAAATGCGTCTATATATATATATATATATATATATATATATATATATATATATATATATATATATATATATATATATATATATATATATATATAAATTTAATAAGAAAATATTTGGCATATGGCTCCCAAATTATAATTACGTAGTAAGAGGTATGCTTTTTGTTAATCGCATTAAAATTACATCCTTTTGGAAACCCCGTAATTTTAATGCGATTACAAACAATCCCTCTTACTACGTAATTATTTTTTTATTGGGAGCCTATCCAAGAAATATTTTCTTTATTAAATTATATAACAAGGCTCAAGAACCTCTACCATTATAATATTATATTTGCAGTAGGGCGAAAATACTGCTTTTTTAATTCTTCTCACGTACTTCAGATTTCGCTAAGCGCCGCCTGACGTGGTATGGCAAAACTACTCATTCGAATTTCACAAACCCGTGAACTAATGAGTGGCCATTTCTCCTTTGTCAAAAGGTGTCTGTTTTGCGATTTTTGAATATTATGGCCATGCCTACCTAGATGGCACTGTATAACATTATTTAAATTGTTTACCATTTAACATCATTTTGTATAAATATGCTTTACTGGTTCCATTGGGATTAGTCTGTTAGATGGCACCAGAGTCATTTAAATCTTTTCTTACTTTTATGTAGAATAGTTTTAAAGACTTGGCGAGCCTTTGTCAGTCGTGTCTTGCTTTACAGCGGATGTGACCATCCCCAACAAGGGTGAAACATGTAGCCGACTAAGCCACACCCGAGGTTTCCATCATTTTGGAAACCCCGTAATTTTAATGCGATTAGCAAAAAGCATACCTCTTACTACGTAATTATTTTTTTTTTTTTAAATTTGGGAGCCATATGCCCAAGAAACTATTTTCTAATATATAATATATATATATATATATATATATATATATATATATATATATATATATATATATATATATATATATATATATATATATATATATATATATATATATATATATATATATATATATATATATATATATATATATATATGTATTAGAATAGAAAAGTGAGCGTTTAGATAATAATTTTTTTCAAACATCATTACAATTTGAAAAAAAAATTTCAATTCGGGAAATTTTTAGTTAGGTGACCGACTCCACGAATAAAAATTTTTACTAATTAATTTTGTCTCGTAATAAAATACAGCTCTTGTCGGGATTTTGATTTTTTTTAGAATCTAAAAATTATGGCGATATTAATATATTGATCTGTGAAAAATTATGAAAAAATCCACTTATTTGGGTGAATTGTTTTTTAAAATGTAGGGCAAATATGGTGCATAAAAGTGCTATGTTTTTTCTAAGGTACATTTTTTAGACATGAACTGTACCAATCGAGTAACCGCTTGAAACTAATTTTAAAATTTAGTTTTAAGTGAATAAAAAGTAAATATAAACAAGTGCCCCGGTAAATCTGGTGCTAACCCCATGGAACGACACTTTTTTTAATTTTTTTTTTGTTGCGTTACTTTACCCATCGAGTAACCGCTTTAAACTATAATCAAATTAAAGTTTAAATATTTCTTATTAAAAAAATACATTAGTGTCACTTCTATTCTAGTGACAAGTTCCATGTTAGCTTACTATCAAAGGTTACCCCAAGGTATTTCACCTCTGTAGCAAAGCTTAGCTGTGGGTTTAGGAGTCTAGGAGCGCTTAAGTTCACCATCCTCCTTTTCCTTGTGAAGAGAATAATAGTAATATAATAATAATACGCTGATCAAAAGTTTTAACGACCACAAAATCCAAAAACTCCTTTAATCCCTAGGCCTCCATACTTATCACTTGTTTAATTTATATAAAATGGAATATGATTCAATTGATTTGGTTGCTACTTAATAAAACTCCATAGTTATTGATTTTATTAAAATACATATAATTTTAAAAATTTCACCTATATATACATTTGCTGGGTATGTTCCATTAACACTGTAGCTTCTTGGCACTGGTAATTTAAACTTCTATTAAGATATGCCCTTTTTAGGTGTTTTTGTTAAAAAGTCACATTAACAACATTATATCAAGCTTTGCACAATGTTGCCAATTTCGCAAATGACGTACTTCTACGTGTAAAAGTCTACATAAAATGACAACAAAAAAAAAAAAAACTTTCAATGCATATTACGTAAAATTATTTACGTACCAAAAATTTTACTTGTTGCTAATATGCATTAGGGAACGTTTAAATTAGTTGTTCTTTTTGAATATGTCCTTTAGTTTTGTGACGGATTCATGTTTTGATATGTTTTCTTTGGGAGTACTCGCCTTAAAATTTTCTAGAAAATGGGACCACTTCGGTCCAGGTCCCGCGGTATAGCGAGCTGAGCCTGCTCAGCCTTATTGACCCCTATGGACTTGCAGATCACCAGCAACAAAAAAGAAGAAAAACCCCCCAAAAACCTAAAAAATTAAAAATACTAATCTACGTTTCGGTGGCAAGTTGGCCCCGTTTTCAAGATGAAATTTTAAAAAAATTACACTAAATTTCAAGAAATTTGGCTTTAAAAACTTTATACTTTTTATGTCGTTTTGAATGACATTAAATTATTTGACTGGTATATTTATAGTATTCAAAAAGGACAATAAATTGGTATGGTGTGTTTATTGATTTTAAGTTTACCTGAATTTACTTCAGCATTAAGCATATGTAACCATGTATTATTTAAATTAACAATACAATAATATTCAGGGTGCTTCATGTAAAAAAATGCAAAAAATAACACTTGAATCTTGGCAACACTGCGTCGTTATTTACAGAATTTTAAATTCGAATGTTCACTGATCAAGTGCACTATCGTCTAAAAAAATACTCGTAAAAAAGGTAAAAATGTCAGTTAGCATCGAAGGCTTCTCGGTTACATAATTACATCAATTCGGAAGATAATCGCTTATAAGTTCGAAACGGTGCATCCTAGACTCATGGCCTTTCTAAAAATGTGACGGAATATAGGCTACTTTATTTAATGAAAGAATTGTGTGTCGCCATCCTGTTTATAAATAAACATTAACATTAACATATCTCAAAAACAGTTTTTACGATACTTTTTAAAAACTAATACAATGTAAATTGCCCCTTGCCCAAAAACCCCTCTAACCCTCCTAAAATTAGCCTTAAAGGTCACTGGGGATTTGGAGACATTTGAGGGTGATTTTGGGGGGATTAGAGGGGTTTTTAGTGATGAGCAAAGCAAGACCAAGACCAAGACCTGGCTAGTCTTGGTCTTGGTCTTGGTCTTGCACCACCCGGTCTTGGTCTTGGTCTTGGTCTTGCTGCAAGAGTCTTGCTGGTCTTGCTTTTTTTGGTAGTAATAATTTAGACTAAGTAATATTGAATAAAATATATTTTTTTATACTAAAAAAGAAATAAAGACGGAAACTATATTTTCTGCATTCAAATTATAAAATATGCCAATTTTAACCTTACACATTTACACATACGTTTGAATTATTTTAAAAAGCATATTTTAAATGTAGGGATTTATTTATTTATGTTCCATTTTTAGTTGAATTGAGACACAACCGGTTTTTATACATTTAGTGGCACATAGAAACATTTTAGTGATAAGAATTATTTAAATGTTCTTTGAAGAGGCATATAAAATTAAAAGAAATACAAAACAATGTACTATGTGAGCAGAAAAAAAAACTTTTAATTTCAACCAGATGTGAAATTTTTATGAAAATGATTTTAATTTGTAAACATTGGTTTCTAATTAAAAAAAAAAAGTTATTCAGAAATCTTTTTAGTTCATATGGACTTTTTATTTTTAAATTAGTCAAACATTTGCCGTACAAAGTTTGTACAAATATTGTATAAACATTATACAGGGCGGCTTAATACTTTGACAAAGCTTGATATTTTCAAAACCCGTTTATTATGGTAAAAAAACTGAATATAAAAAAATATAGAAAAAAAGGGCGTAAAATGTGAAATTTTTTGCTATTCCGGAATTTTTCAAAGAAAATCCCATTATTTTAGCTTTTAGCCCAAAATACAAAATTTATGACAAAAAATCCATTTTAAAAAATCACCACCCTGTATATTATGCCGTAAAATTGTTAAACTATCATATAGAAATAATGTCAACGTTTTTAAATGTTCGGTTTTGACGTCATTATTATTCCTTTCGCAATGTTTTGTCTTTTACGTTAAAACCGGAAGTGATATTTAAAATCCATTTGTATAAAAATTATTCTTATTTGACATGAAAAACATATTTTTTATTAATTCTTTTTTTAACATTTATATCTTAGTTTTAAGAAGCAATCTAATGGTGCCACTTCTTACAGTGTGGAACAAATATAATTTTTTTCTGGATTTTGAAATTTTTTTATCTACCCTAGTGGCAATACTAAATAGATAATTAAAAATAAAACATTAGGTAAAGGTTATTTTCAGCTTCTATAACTTTTGTACCCCTAGCTTTTCTCTGCTTTGTCGGACCAATTGAGTCACAATTCTATTATTTTCTATTATTTTCGAAACATGTTATTGAATTTACTCATAATCGTTGTTAAAGAACTTTATAAAATAACAAAGTGATCCATTTAATTATTGTTTTTTAAAATCTGTTATTCATTAAATAATAGCCTTTTTGGCAGTTCTCGCACATTTTTTGTCATTTCTGTATGAAATACCTTTGTAAGTATATTGAATATAAAAATTAAATATTAATATATTTTAAAAAAAGTTGCAGAACTGCAAGAGTCTTGCAGGCCAGTCTTGGTCTTGCGTAGTCTTGCACTTCTCGGTCTTGGTCTTGGTCTCGGTCTTGGTCTTGCAGCAAGACCAAGACCAAGACCGCAAGACCAAGACCGGTCTCGCTCATCACTAGGGGTTTTCTAGTTTTGTACCCATGTAGACTTTTAATCAGCGTGTTGAAAACTATTACTTTGCAAAGTTTGAAAACAATTGACAGAAACCCATTTTTTATAGGAAAATTGCGATGTACTTTTAAGTGCGTTTATCTCGAAAACAGTTGCTCCTAGAGACTCAAATAAGGTATACATTTTTGACGCAAAGGGAATTATAGTAACTTTATTTTTAATAAACAGGTCAATATAGTAAGCTTAAAAAAAGTTGCCATTTAAAACAAGTGCGGTAAGCCTTAGGTGGCGCCCTCTATTAGCAACATTAAAAGCATAAGCGAATTTGAATTCTTTGCCTCAAACAACTCCCAATCCCAAATTTTATACGGTTATGTTATTTAGTTAAGAAATTATTACGAAAAAATGAAAACAAAATTAAAAGTTTAACGCCCTGTAACAACTATCAACTTTAGGATAAGGCAATTTTACTTTAATTGCATTATTTTGACCTAAGGAATCTGCTGTTGCTCTGTGTCGCATTACTTCTGGGACACCCTGTATATATTTTTTACATAATTTGTTCTATGGAGGGTGTATTTTAGGACCAGGAGGGTTTAAAAAGTGTAAAATAGTGTAACATATTACTGAATAACAAACAGACCTCATGTGTTGTGTATACAGTATCTTACAAAATAAATATTTTGCATTGCATGCATTGAGAACCTTCAACTTTTGATAAAACGTAATCGATCTTATTAGGTACAGCATTAAATTTATGGTTCATTTAAAATACTGCATCACGAATTAAACTAAAATGGAAAAAATGTAATGATCCGTAGGTACTGGTACTATTCCACGCCAGAGAAATAGAAGGAGGGAGAAAGCGCTTCGACCACTGCCCATCCAATTTTACGAGGACGGCATGTAAGCCGCCATGGTTGCTTTTACTTGTCAAATCAAAATTAACATTTGACATAACAAAGTTTTGTTTTCTTTGTTGTTCTCATCACTCTCATGGAATAAAAAAGGGTTGTCGTATAAACAAGATTTTTTCGTAAATATTTTGTTTCCTTTTTGGATTAGATTTTTCTTAGTATCTTTCGTTTTATTTTAGTTTAGTGTTCCATTTATATTGCTTTAATTTAGTTTAATAAACTATGTCTTGTTGCGTGAGAGGGTGTTCCAATTCTAGAAGATATTATTTTCGTTTGTTAGTACCCATTTTATATAGTGAAAATATTTTATAAATAAAAACCTAGAAAAATTAAAGCTAAAATAGTTTAATTGTAATTTTATAAGATAACATACATTATAATAGTTTAGGTCTCTTAATTTTTGCGTACTTGCTGGCGCAACAAAATTTACATGTAATATTTTAATTTTAGATTTCCAAAAGAGGAAGTTTTGGTAAAAAAATAGTTGATTATACTGCAAATGAACAATTGGTCAGCTAGCAGATACATTTGTTCAAAACAGTTCCTGGATAGTGAACATATAGGACAAGGAAAAATTTTAAGTCAAAATGTTATACCTTTGCTTTTTTTGGATGGCATTTCCACCCAAGTACCCATCAATTCCATGGCGAAACACCATAACAAAACTATTCGAGGGAAAAGAATAAGAAATAAGTTAACCGAGTTGATTCCATTTAATGATCAATAAAACCTATTAATAAAAATATATTGTTTTATTGTTAACCCAATAGTTTAAGCAAACTAACCTACCGGATTAAGTGTAAGAATGCCACTTTTCTATTCCTCAGAGGGAGTGTGCACTTGCCCATGATTGTGTCTATATAACTCTATTATTATGGTATCTTAGTATTGGCAATTGCCACATATTAATCATTCAAATTGTCCCTGCAGCAGCCTAAATTTAAACTAATTATGAAATGATTTGTTCAATTAGAATTGTGTTTCTGATCTACAATATTTAAACATCGATAAAAATTATCTTAAATTATACAATACAATAAGATTAGTTTTACAGGAAACAGAAATTTATGTTCGCAAAACTATTCCCCAATAAAAATGATTTTAAAAAATTTAAGAAAATAAGTTACGAAGTGAAGGACTATGTCTGGTTGTATTCTGAAAACTAAAAAAAGGAGTATAGGTATTTAAAAAAGAGTCTCATAAGAAAAAGATGTGAATAGCAACTGATCTGAGCATTGTTTAAAAAGGTATAACCCTAAACAAAACGAGTGGCATAAGTTAAGAGGTTAGTATCATCACAGTGCATATAAAAATCAATATATAGCATGAAATTTTTTTTTTTTAATATATAGGACCTTCCTTTTATAATTTT
>JAHBCN010012107.1:0-27520 GCA_019359885.1 Listronotus oregonensis
TTTTGGGTCCTTTTTCCCAAAAGGGAAAAACCCAAAAACCCCAAAACGGCATCTATAAAACGAAAAATTAAAAATTGTCAGCGAAAAATATGTTTTTCTAAAGCGTAAAAAAAACAAATTTTTTCCCACCAATCTGTTTGCGGAAAACCTTTTTTGCCCCTTTTTTTCAAAAAAAAAAATTTTTTAAATTTTGGAACATAAATTAGTATCAAATTATAAAATAATGCATAATTTTGCTTATTATAGTTATTATTTAAAGAAAAAAAATTTTGCAAAAATTTTTTTTAAAAAAAATTTTTAAAATCCCCCTTTTAAACCAAATGTAAGTACATATTTTTAAAAAACTTCCTAAAAATTTAAAAAAAAAATCCATAGCAATCAACTAATTTTTTGCATCTATTAAAAATTAATTTTCTGTCACCTTTTTTTAACCTAATTGGAGAAACATTTGCTTTTTATTCTGACGATGATTTTCAGCATCGTTTAAAAAAAAGCACAGAAATAGCAAGTAAGTTTTTCCTCCCCATGAAATCTCGCCACAGAAAAAAAATTTTGTTATGTTTAAGGGGGGGGTGTCAAAGTAAGGGTGTAAAGTTGTCCTGTTGCTTTAGCCCGTTTTTTTGGAAAAAAAATTTTTTTCCCAAAATTTTTTTTGGGGGTTTTGGGGCCCCCTTTAAAAAAAAATTATTTTTTTTTTTTTTTAAATTTAAAAATTTAAAAAAATTAAATAAAAAAAGGTACAGTAAAGCTGAAGGAAAGTGGGGGGGAAGGCGTGAAAAAATCCAACTCATTTGCCGGAGGGTGGGGGGGTTAAACTGGGCGCCACTGCTTTTGGTGGGGGGCCCCAAGCCCCCTTTCCCCAAGATTTAATTGGAACTCGGGTTCAACTTTCTACCACTAAAAGGGCAAGAAAAACTTTAATAAACAATATTAACATTAAAAAAGGAGACACAAAGGCGGGCCAAATAAAACACTATAATTAAAACAAATAGTTAATAGAATTTATTATAAATTTGTAATTTAAGTTTACACAAAAATTTTAATAAAAAATAAAATGGTAAACCCCCTGGGTTATGAAAATTACAAAATAATTATAAAGGTTTATTAGATTGTTTAAAAAAATTTAAAAAATTTGTAATTTAAGGAAAAAAAAAAAATACATAATCGAAATAAAAGGGTTTGGGCCTTAAAAAATTTTAAAAATTTTCTATACTAAGATGAAAGAATAAATCTATAAAAAAAAAAAGTCTACAATAAAAAAAATATATAAAAAAAAAAAATATATAAGAATACCAAGCGGTATTCTTATTATTTTATATTTTATATATAATTTTTTAAATTTTAACAATAATTAAATGACCAGGTGCACCATTTGAAAACCAATAAGAATATTAAGAAAAAAAAAAAAATTTTTACAATAAAAATAAAAAAAAAGGGGGCCCAAATAATTTAAAAACAATGTGGAAAAAATTTAACTTAAAGAGTCCAAAATTTAATAAATTAAAAAAGTTATAAATAAAATTGTTAGTGGGTTAATTTTAATTTGCCTGTTTTGTCGATTCCAAGTGATTGTGTGCCAGCCCTCCCCGTAAAGCGATGGTGTCCAAAATACAGACAACAGGGACCAGTTAAATGGTCACTATCTCTGCCCCCCCCCAAAAAAACTTCTCCAAAATTAGGGCCCCCCCAAACCAAAGCGAAAACTGTTTAAAAAAAATTAATGGCCCATGTGAAAAAAAATTGGCCCGGGGAAAAACCCCCCAAAGGGTAAAAGGGGTATTTTAAAAAAAACACGTGATCCCTGCGGCGTCGAACAAAAAAGTCTGCATGCAGATTTTTTTCCCCAAAAAAAAGCCCAAAAAAGGGAACGCAAAACTACCAAAATAAACACACAACTAAAGGTAACTTAAATCGGGGGAAAAATTTTTTGGGGAAAATTTTCAGCACAAACCCACAAAAAATGGTTGAATACCAGTAGCTGCAAATTTTCCTAGTTCGGGTTGAAGATTGACGTGAAAGTGGAAAAAAGGGATGGCCCTTTGCCCTTTCCCCAAAAATACCATTGGGGCACATCGCTGCTAAAATTTTGGAATTTTTTCGCCCCCCCAATTTTGGGGGCATCGTTACAACATTTTGGTTGCCTACCCACCTGCCAAATAACATTCCCTCGAACTGTCATCTGTCTTGTCAAAAAAAAAATTTAAACAAAATTATACAACAATCCAGAATCATAACAAATGTTTAAAAAATTTTTTTGCAAAAGAATAAAATACAAAGTACCTGTACAAAAGAATTTTGGGAGGCAAAAGGAAACTCTCTGGCCCCCTTTTTACCCCCCCAACTGTTGGGAATGGAAAAATAAATAAACAAACTAAAAGGAAATACGGAAGGTAAAGTAAACAACCCTTCCTACATAGCCCCAAAAAAACGAAACTGCTAAAAGGGAAAAAAAATTTTTTGAAAAACCTACAAGCTGTCGAGGTTGTATATAGGGAAAAAAAAACCCCCCCGAATACCTGGGAAAAAAAAAATTTTTTTGAACCCCCCCATGGTTAATTCAAAATACAAACATTTTAAAGGTAAGTCCCTGCTTAAAAATTTGAAACTATTGATTTATACAAAGTGAATCTAAAACCTTTAAAAACTTGGTTTATAATAGTGAAAGATGTCCTCAAAATTAATGTTGCATCGAACAAAATTAAGGCCAGTTATCGACTCGGGGGGCTTATGTTAATTTTTTTTTTTCACCATACTGCAAGGGAAAAAAAAACAACGTAAAGCCTAAGGTAGGATAAAAAAGGGGATAGAAAGACAAAAATAACCCAGCAATTTTTAAAAAAATTTGGAGTTTTCCCCAAAAATAATCTGCAAAAAAAAAATTAAAAAACCCCCCTGCATTAAAGTAAACAAACTAAATTATTAAAAACAAATAGGAATAAAAACTAACCGTGACAAAGTCTTTTAAAAAAAATTTTTCTGGCCCCCTTTTTTCTTATTTATCAAAAAAAAAAAACCCCCAAAACATTATGGTCTAGATACTCTATGCTAAAATGTATCATAATGTTACAAAAAAACATAGATATAAAAAATTTTTTAAAGGTGGCCTACCCAAAAAAAACCCGTTTTGGGGTTTTTAAAAAAAAAAAAGGCTAAAGTTTTTTAAAAAAAAAATATAAAAAATTTATGGATGAAGCCCCAAAAAAACCCTTTTTTACTTTAAAAATGGCTACGTTTTTTGGCCCGGGGGGTTTTTTCGTAGAGAGGAGTTAAAAAAAAAATTTTTGGGGCCTTATTGAAACCAAGAAAATTTAGTATTGATACACATCCCAGACTCAAAAAATCACAGGTCTATAGAAGTTTTTTTTTTCTGGAGATGCCAAATAGGGAAAATTTTTTGAATCTATATAGAAAGTATGCCAGTTTAAGAAAGCCGACAACACCACATAGGCGTTTTTTGAAATTTTAAACAGGGGGGATTTTGGTTTTGGTGAAAAATAATTTTTGGTTTTTGGGAAAGTTGGGCCCCCCAAATTTTGGAAAAAAATTTTTAAAAATTTTGGGGGGAATTCAACCAAGGAATTTAAAAAAAAAGGATATTTCAAACAAAATACTTAATTTTAGCAAAACACCTTCCACTATCCAGAAACAACCGTCAATGCCATTTGCAATGTACTAAACCTCTGGGTTTTAAAGAACCTACTTCCTTAGTTGCAAAAGATTGGCTCATTAAAAACCCCCAAAATTCGCCGCCCAACGTTTTCTACAAAAAAGTAACTCGCGTCAGAAAATAAATTTGCAAAACGCGACCAATTGCACTTTTACTATAAATGTTAAAAAAAATTTTAAAAATTTAAATTATAATTTCCTTTGTTAATAAAAAATATTTTAATCATAAATCTTTAAAATTATGTTGGTTTTCCTCTCGCTTGGCTGCTTTCTCGAACTCCCTGCGTCATTCGGGTAACTGGCCGCGTGCGGAAAATTTCATTTTCCGCACTTGTTGGAAATAACTTAATTTGTTTTTTAAAAAGGCATACGGGGTTGATTGGTCCTTTATTCTAATATGTGCTGACAGCCAAAAAAAATTGCCCCGAGACGAGACGGTACAAGAAAAGGCCATCTTCTTGTCGCGACTCGGGGGCTGAGAATTTTCCTTGTCTGAAAAAATCCCCATCTCTCACAAAAGAAAACTTTTTCCCTCGTCTAGTCTCATTTTCGGGGAAAAAAGATATGATTTATGTTAATATATCGGGTAATTCCCAAAACAAATATTTTTAGAGAAAAAAAAATGAAATTAGGCGTATTAATATTTGATATAAAAACTTGTTTAAATAATTTTTTGCATCACTTCCGGTTTGCCCAAAAAAAAAATTAAAAATTTAACTACACAGTCAGATTAAACATTAAATCCTCTAAAATTTTTTTAAATTATTAAGACATTTCTTTATCTTGTATTAAAAACAAAATAACAATGCATGAAAGCAAATTTAGGCCCCCTGTAACTAAACTATATTAAATTTTTTTTAAAAAAACCCAAAACACTTTAAAAAATTGTAAATGTGCCTATAAAAAACCGCTCCCCCGGGTTTTTTAAAAGAAAAAAAATTTTGGGGTTTTTTGAAAATTGTTGCCAATAAATAAAACGAAAAAAACTTGGCTTCTTACATCTTTAAAAATTCCCAAAACATTATACGGGGGGGGAAAAAAAACAATTTGACGATGGGGGGGCCCCCTCCTTTGACTCGGGAAAAGGCGCACGTTGTTTTTGTAGAAAAGTTTTGTATTTAAAAAAAATGGTTTTCGTTTTTTTTTTTTTGGGGTTAAAAAAGTAATAAATCATTATAAGTTTGGGCTTATCGTTTTTCCCCAATACCTACTACGGAAAAAAAATAGATGAAAAAATTAGATGATCTACAGAAAAAAAAAATTTGAGTATTCCCTATAAAAAAAATATTTTTTTTACATGGTTTTAAAATTTTAAAATTTCCCCTTTTTATATTTTGATATCAATTTAAAAAAATCGATGTATCCATTTTTATATACTCGGTTGTGTTTAAAGGGGTTTTTCACTCTCAAAAAAATTTTTAAAATTTTAAAAATAAATATGTTTTTATTTTTAAAATTTATTAATAATGGTTTTAAAACAAATGATTATTTTTTTATAAGGCCAAGTTTTAAAAATTCGGAAAAATTTCCCCTTTATTTGTTTAGTTTTCCCAAAAGTAGGGTTTATTAAAAAAAAAAATTTAATTGATTTAGTAAATAAAGTTTTAATTAAAAAAAATTTTTTTTTAAAAAAAAAAAAAAAAAAAACAATTTTAATTTTTTTTTTTAAATTTTTTGGCATTTAAGCATTTTTAAAAGGAAAAAAATATTTAAAAAAATTTTGAAAAACCTTTTAAATTCGGAAACCCCAAAAAACATTTTTATATTTCATTTTTTATTAAAACAAATTTAAAAAAGTATATAAAACAAAAAATAATTAGAAGTTGGAAAAGTTATTATTCAAAATTGTTTAAAAAATTTTGTTTATTTCTTATTTTTGTAATGTTTTTTCTAACACCTATTAGGGGGGTTTTTAAAAAAAAAAAATTTTTTAAAATTTTATTATTTCTTGGCCCTGCAAAAAAATCCTTAATAGGGGCATTTTGAAAGCGTTGGTGAAAAAAAAAGAATAAAAGTTAGTGCCTTAAAAACAATTAAAGGTTATTAAAATTAAAAAAAAATTTTTGGGTTTAACAAAAAAGTTTTAAAATTTTTAATTTTTTAAAAAAAAATATTTTTTTTTCCTTTTTTAAAAAATTTAAATTTTTTTTAAAAAAAAAAATTTTTTATTTAAAAAACCCCTTAAAAAAATTTCAAACAATTTTTTTGTAACTTTTTTTTAAAAATTTTAAACCCTTTACCTTTTTCCATCTCCCTTTACATTTTTTTAAAAAAATTTTTTTAAAAAGTTCTGATTAAATTTTTGGCATTAATGCCCTTTAAAAATTTAAAAAAAAAATTTTCGGGGAAAAAATTTTAAAAAACCCAAAAAAAGTATCCATTTGTTTTATACTTTTTTGATCACCCTGTTTATTTTATGGAAAAGGGTTTTAAATAATTTATTCTTTAGTTTTGTGATGTCATAAATAAAAATCCTATCAGCAGCAATAAAAAAAAAAAATAAACCCAACAAGCTGTTTTTTTCTAAAAACTTGGTGTTATTTCTAAATACAGCCAAAAAAAAATTTTTTTAAAAAAGATTCCCTTTTAGTACTATCAAAAGGAATAAAAACGCCCAATTTTTTTTTTTAAAAAATTGTATTTGTACACCAAAAATTTTTTTTTTTTTTTTTAAAAAAAAAAAAAAAATTTTTAAAAATTCAACACATTTTTAGTAAAAGAAAGCTTCAAAAAACTTATACGTAAAATAAAATATTCATTGTCATTTTTACAAAGTAAAAAACAATTAAAAATGTAACAGAAATGCAAATCATGTTTTGCGTGATGTAACAGAAAATTATGCAAATTAACCCCCATTGGGGATATATTTTAAAAGGGTTTTTGGGTAAAATGAAAAATAATATTTAGGTTACATAGCAAGAGACATCGCCCTATTTCAGGTTCCAAATGAAAGCCAGACAAATTTAAATTGTGTTAAAAATTTAAATTACAATTAAAACTAAAATTTCTTCAATTCTGGTATAAAAAGTTAGGAAACATGTATGCAAACTTTTTTTTTTTTTTTAAAAAAAAGTTTTTTTTAATTATTTTGTTGGCTTAAAAACAATTAATTTTTTCACCGGTTTAAACAACGAATTTTCTTTCCTAAAAACTTTAGAAATAGAAAAAACTTTTTTGTATTTGTTTAAAAATGAGTATATTTATTATACGTGGGGGTTTTTAAAAAATTAAAGGTTTTAGAAAAGTTTATTTTTAAAACAGCAAATAAAAAAAAAAAAAAAAAAAATGTTTTCCATATGTTTTCCAAAAATCAAGGGCATGTTTGAGACCCCCATACCACAAAGGAGTTATCATTTAAAAAAAATGTATCCAAACCAAAAAGAACAGAAAAGTTTTAAAAAAGGTTTCCTAAAATTGATAACCGAGATTAACAAGGAAGAGAAACATACCCCTAAAAAGTTTTGGACGTTCGGGGGAAACGTTTATGCTTCCGGGGGAATTCGAAAATTAAAAAATATAAGATCAAAACTTTGTCAATAATAAAAAGCTTACTTTTTTTACTTTATACTAAACTAACAAATAAAAAAAAAACTACATAGAAAATGAAAAAATTACTTGTTTTTTCAATAGTAAAATTTTTTTTTTAAAAATTAAAAATTTAAAATTTATACTTTAAAAAAACCTATTAAAAAAAAAGTTTTTTTCTTAAATTTCCTAGTTTTAGTAGTTCTGGTTAGTCTTAGCCCGTGGTGTGGTAAAAAATCCGCAACGGTAAATTACCAAAAGTTTCTTATTACACTGCACAATCAGTTGGGATTTTAAAAATTAGAAGTGTTAATACTTTTCTTAATATTATGTTTATTGGTTGACAAACACTTAAAAAATTTTCAGTAACACTTTTAACAAAGTTCAAAATTGAGCTTTAATTCTGAAATTGGACGTTTTATCTTTGGAGTGATTATTCAGCTTTTTTTAACTACGGATCTGGAACTTTAACTGCTTTTTTTAAAGATCCTTTAAGTTCGGAAAAGATCAATTTTAATTTTTGATTTTTTTAAAAAATAAAAAATTTTTGTAACACAAATAAGTAAGAGAGATGCAGCGACGACTTTTTATATAAATTTTAATGAATTCAAGTTTTATTACATTAAAAGTTAATTTTAAAAATGTACTAATTTTTACATTTTTCATTTTTTAGATATTTTTGGCAGTAGTTAGAATTTTTATAATTTTAAAACATCAAATATTCATTGGCTGCTAAGCATAGTTTTAATAACGCCCCACGTTAAAAACTGTTTTTAAAAAATATAAAAGTTCTTTCATTGCATTTTTTAAAAAAGTTTTTAAAAACTGCGTGGAGGTATTGTCATGTTTAATGCTAATTAAATCGATTTAAAGTTTTTTTTTTATTTTTACCCAAACCAACATATTTTTAAAAAAGGTATCCTTTAATGAAATTTTTAAAAATATTTCTAATTTTTAAATCGGGAAAGAATTTTTTTTAAAACTACAAGGTTAAAAATTAATACTCTTCCTTTTAACCTGGACCCAAATAAAGCGGCACCTTCTGCTAAATAATCTTAAGATTTTTTAAATACATTAGACAAAACCTTCAGTTAAATTTACACCCCATTATCGGTTACATTACTGTAAAAATTATGATTTGCACTTTTGTTACACTTTAAAATATTTTTTCCTTAAAAATAATAATACACCTTTTATTTCACGTATAAGTTAAATGGAGCTTTCTTTTACTAAAAATGTGTTGAATTTTTGTTTATTTTTATTGATACAGTGATCATTGATCATAGCAAAGTAGCTTATTGTATTGACTCCACTTACCCTCGAAAATGGCTACAAGGTGAATCTTTTTAGAAAGTAAGCTTATAGCAGAAAACCAATGATGGCTACTGTACCGCTAAGTTCTAAATACTCCAAAAGGTTATATAAAATAATCTATTTTAATATATAAACCAAATTAACCAACAAAAACCAAATCAAAAATATGGACAAAAGAAATTAAAATCTTTTTTTTGGACGGTGCAACAAAGCTACCTAATGTTAAACTTAATTAAAATAAAAACGAAATATTCGTTACAAAATGTAGTGAAGAAAACCTTTTACTTAAAAGTCTATAATTTTTTTTTTTAATTTGTAGGTTTTTTTTTAATACTGACACCCCCAAAAAGTGGTTTCCCCTTTTTTTTTTGCCCTATTTTAATTTGGTTTTTGTTTTTTAAGTGCATATAAAAAAAGGGGTTATTTTAAATTTTTTAAAATTTTTTTTTCCTTTTTAATTTAATAATTTCAATTTTGTGATCAAATATTATTTAGTAATAGGTATTAATATTTTTGTTGAAAATATTTAAAGATTTTGTTGATTTTTTTTTTTAATTGACTAAAATTTGACCAACGTTTTGAAATGTTTTTCATGTGATACCACCTGAGTTCATATCGGCCTTTTTACATTACACCTGCACCCCAAAAAAAAATTGGGATGACTTTTTTAATTTCCCCCAAATAAATTTTTTTTTTAAACCAATACAAAAAATAAAGAATAAAATAGCGTTTCAAAATAGCGTGTTAAAAATAGGGGTCAAATAGCCTGAAAAATTAGCGCTTTAAAAAAATAGCGCATGAAAAAAAACTTCAAAACGCGCGTTTCAAAAAAAGCGCGTGCACAAAATAGCGCTTTTACGAAATAGCGCATCAGTAAAAACCCGAGTTAATTTAACCATATTAAGTTTAATTATTTGATATTTATCTAAAAAGTTCTTTTCAGGATTTAAATTTTTAGTAAAAAATAATGTAATATGGAATTTACTAAAACATGTATTATACACCACGACAAACTCACTTTGCTACATTTTTAAAGTAAATACATAAAAAAAAAATTAAAAAGTTAAACGAACAAAATTAAAATTTCACATCGATAAATTAGTGCAACTGCTGCAGAAACGGCTGAATATTTCTAAATGAATAATCGCTCAAATTCTTCAGTCTATTATTAGAATCACATATTTATTGTTTGCCATATATTTTTTTCTAATTCCGCAACGATAACGATTAATAAATAAATCGCTTTGACTTTGTTCCTTTTAAGTTGTTCAATCAACGTAGAAACTGATGGATGGTGGCAATTCAGTGTATTTTGAAGGCTTTTATGCCAAGCCTCTAAGGAGTTATTGGTTCGTGGTACATCACTGGATAGTCGCTTCAATTGATTCCACATATCAATTTTGAATTTGTTCCTTTAAAAACTCGATTACCAACGTAATTATTTTCCCAATATTGCAATAATGACTTCATGTCTTCTGAAATTCTTCAGAGATTATTTCCATGGCAAATGGACATCATTTTCTGGAACGAAAGACGAAGCTAGTAGCATTTACATTTAAGTCTGAAATCTTCTGAATTTTTATATATTTGAGTTAATCCCAAATATTGAATTCTCCTCCATAAACTCTGAGAAAGGTGGAAAAAACATCCTGTAATTTGTGCTTTAGGAAATATATTAGAAAAAGCATTGATTTCAGCTACCTCAAAATCTATGAGTATTGTATCTGGTTCCAATGTCGGCTTAATTTCTATTAACTTTCTCAACACACTTTCATAGATTTTTGTTGTTTTGTTTTGTAATAGTGCAAAGATCAGTGGAATCGCTTTTTTGTCGATTATTGCATGTATTGTGAATAACTGGGTAAATGAAAATGGAGCCACATCAAATGTGCCATCGGCATACCAGTTTTTAAATTCCATTAACAAGGATATGTTATTTCTTGTACCAAAAATGATGAAACGACCCTCGTCTGAGATTGCTTTGGAATCGTATAAAATAAAAATTTCATGATTGAGCGTTTTAATATCTTCAATAGGTTTTGATAGATTAATCAGTGCAGACTTATTAAATGCTGATTTTTTCTCTCGATGTATCAATACTGTGCTTGCATCGTAGGATGGTACAGAAACGGCCGCCTCTTCCGATAAATTTGAAGTGCATGCTTGAAATATGGCTCTAGCTTTAACTTCAACGTTGGATCGGGTCATAGTTTTCATTTTACCTCTTACTTTGTTCACTTCCTGCTGCACTGGCAAAGGACCATGATTGTGTGGAGTTCGAACAGATTTATCATCACTTACGCACCTCAGGCGACCTTTGCACAATGGTTCCGTACATCGCCAAAGGCTGGATATTGTTGTAACGCGGTCTAGCCTATAACCGTATCCATCGTAAAACAAAATACTTTTTCCCTTTTGGGACTTTGTCTCCGAAGTTTCCATATTATTGCTGCAGAGTAAGAGACTTAACTGACAACTGATCATCAATTTGTCATTCAAAATTTAATAAATTTTGACAATGACTACCTGGTTTGACCCCAGGTAAAATTTTACCTTAGAGATATTTTATACAGATATAGTAATTCATACATTTTTAGTCTCTTACGGAACCTCATAAAAATTGCACAACCCCAACACTGAAAGATTTATTACTTAAATAATTTACTTTAAATCATAAAATTTTATAAAATAACCCCAAAAGCAATATTTAATGAAACCCTCTTTTACATTTGCTGATTAGAGCGCGTTTTTGCTTCATTTCGACTATGCGCTATTTCATAAACGCGCTATTTTGTACATGCACTCTTATGAAACGCGCTGTTTTGTAACGCGCTATTTTGTACATGCGCTATTTCGAAACGCGCTAATTTGTACATGCGCTATTTAGTACGCGCCATTAGGTACGCGCCATTTTGAAACGCGCTATTTTGATACAGTGCCCAAATAAATAGCGACAATCCAATTATTAGTTTCTATAAAATTTTGTTTATTTGTTTGGAAGCGATTACACAGCCACACAAAAAAAGTTGAGTGTGCTTTTCATAAGACGTATAATTTTTGTAGTAATTTTGCCACCTGGTCACGAATCCGAAGTCAGATTTTTGACATTACGTTAGCACTGTTTCTAACCTTAAAAAACTGCTAAAATTAATGATATAACTAGGAAAAATTGATTTTTTTACATCCCACTTTTTTTTGTAAAAGGACTTGCTGAGCCCAAATCCCTAACTAGAATTGAAATTCTACGTGTAGTTTTTTATAACCTTAAAAAAACGAAGTAAATATCATTCTTTTTAAAACTTTTTTTGGTGAATGATTAGAAACATAAGGTCAGATGCCAAAAATTCATGATAGCAGATCCAAAATAGCCAATGTGTTTAACAAAATGGCAAATATATTTTTTTTAATCAACGGATTCAAGCCAAATTTTGAACGAGGTGGTTTTTAAGGTTGCTGGTTAGTTGTGGTTTGTGGTGTCGAATTATTAACCACCTTTTCTTTTGAAGTCGCCTAATATAAGATATATTAACACTAAAGAAGTTAAAATTAAATTGTTTATAAAAAAGAAAGTATAATTAAATTACTTTTTCTATAAATTTTTAAGAAAAGACCATAACAAAGTATATAATAATGCTTCTTAAAAACCCACTTTGGTACAATAAGTCAGCTCGCTTAAAATCAAAGCCTGTTTTAGACATCTATACCAGAAGAATGCAACACTTTAAAAGAAACAGAAATCTAACTTTAAAGTTTTATAAAAAGATTTGCACTTTTACAAAACATATTTAAAATTTGATACAAAAAAAAGCTCTGTCATAAACTCCAGTTTACGAACATTTCTCAAATATAATTTATACAGTGTTATTAAAATAGTTCGTATCATCCGGAAACATCTAAGCGCACGGCATTGCTCCAGTTCCAACCTGACGCACGCAGTGTGTATATTACACGACAGGTTTCGGCGTATTTTATCCCCTTTTATAACTTCGTTCTCGTTTTACCCAAAGGTATGAGATTTGGTATATCAAATAACATAAGTATTCTTATTGCCTGTAAAAAAGTTAAAAATGTTATGTCAAGTAATTTTTAAGATATTCGATTCTAAAATTTGCTTATTTTACTACTCACACTACTTACTGACTTATTTTAGAAGTTTGCAATTCGATTGTACCTAGCTTTCCGATGACAAAATTAACTTAGAATTTAAAATACAGGCAGGATTTTATTTGATACACTAAACTCAGAAAAAAGGAGGGGAGATCATATCAAAAACATATAAGTAAAATATGGGCCAAGTTTCTAGCAAAAAATTTTGGCTGATTTGTCATTACCAACAATTTGACAGATGCAGAATATTTATAGGATTTTTTTAAAGTCTCTGGCAAGAATAAGAAAATAGGCTTAGTTTGCAGTCATTTTTTGCCAGATAGTTTAAAATTTGTAAATATATATTTTTTTAAGTTTCCTTTTTAATTTTTACATATATGTTAAATTTATTCTGAAAAATTTAAAATTATACTACACACTGTTCTCGGAAGCAGTAAACTTTAAATCGAATGTTAACTGACCATCGCGAATTATTTCCCATGCACTTTTAGCAATTGACTGATATTTAGGTAGTAAATATTAACCTGCTGCATTTTTGTGTTATGTATGGTTTCAGATTTATCGGTTTGCTTTATTTTTATTTACCCTAAAATGGCCTAACCTTGTTTGGAATGTGTTTAAAGTTTTTTTTTATTTATTTAGTTTTGTTTGCGTTTAAAGCTTAAAGTTTAAAGTTTATTTTATTGCAGTTTTAAAAAATATTTACATGTTTTTATAGGTGAGCTACAAGTAGCATATTTTGATATTATGATAACAACTTACAGAAAAAAAATTGGATTATTTTTAATAATATTCTGTTTAATTTGTTTATAATTTTTATTAATAATACTGGGTGATCCCCAAGTTGACGCTTTTTAAACTGTGTATAAAACTCGTTAAAATAAGTAACTTTTTTTATATATTTTTTTAAATACCTAAAAATAACAAGGCTTCATAAATCTATTTGAAATGTGTCTAGTGCGGGCCTGGCCATAGAAAGATAGTTTATTTCTTATTTACGTTTGTTTTTTGCATTGTTAATTACGCATTATGACTCAGTCGCTTTGCTTTTACCGGTTGAGGTGAAGGTTCGATTTTAAATAATTGTCGCAAAAATGGCACATGCAAAACCATAAATACGTTATTTTATATCTTCAATCTGCGGCCGCTGTTTCGAAATCGTAAGCGCGACGGTTTCCCTTGCGGGCTCATCCAGGACTTGGGCGTTCTATCAACCTCGTTTCTGCGGGCTAGGGATACTGGCAAAGAAATCCTAATAATTTGCAAAGAAAAGAACAAGTTTTAGATCTAATCGGAGATGATCCAACACGTACTCAGGTGATTGCAAGTCAGGTCGGCTTAAGTCAAAAAACAGTGTGAACAACATTGCGGAAAAAATCACGTTTAACGTATCCAAGCACTACAGCTCGAAGACTTCCTGGGTGGTGACAACTTATTTAAGACTAAGTAGTTGACACACTAAATGAATGAATGTTATGTTTTATACACAGTAAAAAAAACGTTAATTTAAAAATTGTCCTGTATAGTCAATCATAATATAATATTTTTTATTTAAAACTAACGTTTTATTTATGAATTAATTATAAAATAGTAACTGTAAAAATTAAATTATTTGCGTTATTCATTTTAAAAAATTAATTAAGAAATTTTAATGTCTGTATCGAATAAAATACAACATTCATAAAACTGACGTTTGCAATAAATATGGCGCTTGCTGACGCACTTTTTTTACTCGTTGTTATGCGACGCCAACTGTCACAGGCTGCTAGATAACGCAAAGTCGCGAATCAAAGGATTATTTCTACTATTTCATATAGCAATTAAAAGCAAATTACTTTTCTCACTAGAGAGAAAGGTATTTTTCTTACTGTTTGTGGATTTTCGTCATTGCATGAAAAATATTTAATTTTAAAAGCTAGTAACCAGTAAGAAAAATGTTTTTTAGTGCCAGTCGTAGAAAAAAGTTTTTCTTTATGCAATATTTTGGCAATATTTTAGGTACATAAGATTTTTTACTCATTTTTTGTAAATTGCACCGCTGTTGCAAAATAAGACTCATTGCAATCTATATTAAACTTTATTGAAATTTGAATTTTCTAGAAAAATCACATTTGATTTGGGCTGCTTTAAAGAAAATGTGTCTAAAATAAAGCATTGTCAAAACTAAGAAGCTTTATGTAGGTTGCGCTGTGTCTTATTTTGCAACAGCGATACAATTCACAAAAAATGGGCAAAACATCAGAATTATGAAATTACATTTTACATATAGGCCAAAAATTGCATTTAGAAAGCTTTTTTCTTTAACTTTTTTTGATATTTTTGGATATGTTTAATAGTTTTGTGGCGGATATACAGACAGGGGCACCCTACTAGGTATATAGCAATGGACCGGACGAATTTGCAATCGTCCGCTATTTGTGTATGCATTATTTTTTGTTCAGTAAGAAACAACAAAGTAACACAATTTTCAGTTTGTTGGGAATTATAAACGTATAAAAATTATTTCGCCTGGCGAATTTAAGGTAAGAACACGTGTGTTTTTAAAAAATCCTTAACATTTAAAATCTAAAATGGATATTTATCGAATTGAGGAAAAAGTTAAAATTGTTCAGTGGTATTATGGGGGTAATTCTTTACAGCGGGTAAAAAATATATTTGCCGAGAATTATCCTAATAGGTCACACCCTGCAATTACTACTATTTTAAGAATTATAAATAATTTCCAAAAATACGAGTGCGTTTCTCACAGAAACCATAAAATACAAAACGTTCAAGAAGTTAATGAGGAACGGGAAGCGAAAGAAATTAATTTGTTGGCATTAATTAATGAAAATCCAACTTTGTCAACACACTTGCGAATAAGGTTAATTTAAATACAAGAACGGTGAGGAGAATATTTAAAAAAAATTAGTATCGTTCATACAAAGTTCAAAAACCCAAGAAATTTATACTGAGGACAATATCAGGACAATGGAGTTTTGTAAAAACATGATGAATAAGGCAAATGAAAATGAAGATTTTATTCGATACATTGTCTTTACCGATGAGTCCACATTTCCACTCCATGGTAGGCATAATCCCACTGACACCCGGTATTGGTCTAAGGAAAATTTACATAGGTATTTTAAACTTAGAATTCAGCGTCCTCAAAAGGTAAATATCTGGAGCGGTATTTATGGGGAACATGTTATTGGGCCATACTTCATTGATGGTAACTTAACTGGTCAAAAATATTTGGTCCTCGATTTTATGAAGTGTGGTTTCAACAAGATGGCTGTCCAGCACATAATACACGTTTGGTTTTGGATTATTTAAATAATACTTTTTCAAACCGTCTTGCTGGATTGAGAGCTACAATACCGTGGTGTTAAACAATGTTCGAAGAAGTTTCTATGATCATTTAGGACATTGTTTAGTGGAAGGCGGTTGATTGTTCGAATACTTATTCATTAATTAATTTATTTAATTTTTTTTTGTTTTTACTTAATTTTTTTATGTGGAATTATTATTTTACTTTTTAGTTGGGATTTTTTAGAATAACATGTTTTCTTTCCTTAGAATCGAAACAATAATTTTATTATTGTTTTGATTCAAAAAAACTCTGATATGCAATAGCGAATTTTATCTCCTACATGCGTAAATAATTATGAAAAACATGAAATACGGCAGTATATCCCAACCCGTCCGTGGTTACAAAGTTACTGAGGATTGAACGAAAGCGCGCCGGTTGGTCGCGCGAACCTCGGCTGCAGTGCTTAGAGGGTAATCGCAAATTCGTCCGGTCCATTGCTATATACCTAGTAGGGTGCCCCTGACTGTATGTTTCAATAAGTTTTTTTGGGTTACTCGCCTTCTAAAGAATGAGACCACTTTGGCGCTGGTTTGGTAGAGCGAACTGAGTTTGCTCAGTCCTATTGACCCCTATAAATTTGCAGATCTCCGAAAACAGAAAAAAAGCCGTCTAAAAACCCCAAAAAATTCAAAAGACCTATCTGCCTTTTGGTGGCAATGTTTCCATCGGTAAAACGCACGGTGTTATATTCGCTTTTCTTTGTGAAATTGCGGTCATTTGGGATCAGTAATGGCTCTTCTCCGCATCCGTTCTGATGCACCAGCTAGCTCTTATGTCAGGAATAGGACTCCTGCTTCCCATGACCGATGAAACGTGTGGACTGCTTCGCTATCCTCGCCCAGACCGGCATCACCAGACGTGGAAGCGGCATCTAGTCCCTTCGTTTGCTGATTGGGATTCTGCATAATTAATTTTAACCCTAGGCGGGCTGCACCAAACAATATTTTGTGCCCTTTCTCCTACGGGCACCTCCAGGTGCCGTAATTCTCCAGGCCAAGCTCGGCCAAAAACGAAACTCGATGGAAAGGTTTCGCATTTCCCTCTTTCACCTTCCTGTGCAAA
Source organism: Listronotus oregonensis (assembly GCA_019359885.1). Taxonomy (NCBI): domain Eukaryota; kingdom Metazoa; phylum Arthropoda; class Insecta; order Coleoptera; family Curculionidae; genus Listronotus; species Listronotus oregonensis. The sequence goes on from JAHBCN010012107.1 coordinate 17,027, forward strand.
AATAAACCTTGGTCGACCACGGCGTTGGTACTTCCTGGCCACCTTCTTCGTCAAGTACCTGTTGGTGCTTTAACTTCTCAGGCCAAGTTTGGCCAAAGCTAAAACTTAGTAGGAAGCTTTTTTATAGCGTCTTCTACATCTCTGCATAGAATAAAATGATGGCCGACCACGGCTCTGGTCTACCTCCTCCAAAGACTTCCTCCGACACCTTCAGGTGCTCTATCTCTTTAGGCCGACCTCGGCCAGTTGTTCAAATTTTGTGCAAAGTTTTCTTCCGTCGTCTTTTACTTTTCCTTAAAGAAATAGTTTACGACCGACCACGGCCTTAGTCTTTCTTGCACAATCTCCCTTCCTAGCACTTTCAAGTGCTCACACTCCCCAGGCCAGCCTTGGCCTGATGCCAAACTCCGTGAGAATATTCTCTGTATTCCTCGACTTCCTTCCGACGGGTTTCCGGCCGCGGCCCTCCACGGCCGTTAGTCCAAAATAACCTAGAGCACTTCTTGGGACCAAGACGACGATACTTCTGCGTTTAAGGTGATAGACGCCTCAGTTCTTTCCTTAAAATCTCCTATATTCCTGGGGAAACAGAACGACGAAAAGCCTGACGAATTCAAGGCGTCGGCCAAGCTGTTTCGTTTGCTGTAAACTAGAGTTTCGATTTTCTTTTGAAGTCCGGGGGCCGAAAATACTTTCCAGTAGACGGCCACTCTCTGGAGGTTATTTAAACAAAACAAAAATGAACCTCCAACTTCTTCAAATTAATTTTCAAGTCCCGTCCTTCTCATTTTCACCTCAATAATAAAAATTTCGGGAGCCCATAAATTCAGCTTAATTATTGAACCAAAAATTTAATTAAATTAAATTAAAATTAGACCTGGGAGCGCCGAACCTATCAGCCGAATCCGGTATCAGAAGATGTGACTTTTCCAATGGTCAGACATCGACTAATCTCACTTTGATCTAAAGCTTAATTTATAGATTCCGTAACAGCAAGTCAGCCACCGTTGTCAAGATGAACTTAAATGAAAAAATAAAAATAAAAACTAATTTTTTAAAAAATTATAGTTTAAAAATTTATAAAATTTTAATAGCAAAAAGACAAAAAAAGGGTGGTGTGGTAATTGATTTAAAGTTTACCTAAAATTACTTTAGCATCAAGCATAGGTAACCATGTATTATTTAAATTCAGAGATATTGATCCTACATATTTATGTTTATTTAATAATATAAATGCACTTTTTTTATTTTTTGTTGTTTTAAATATGAATTATTTTGCTAATATGTCAATTATAACAAAACGTCATAAATAATAAAAAAAAACTATTGAAATTTTATAAATTTTTTAATTAAAATTTCTTAAAAATTTAGTTTCAATTTTTATTTTTTTATTTAAGTTCATCTTGACACCGACTTGCCACCGAAACGTAAAAAGGTTTTTTGAGTTTTTTGGGTCTTTGTTTTATTCTTTTCTTTTTTAAAATTATATTTTCTTGGGTAATTTGTATTTTAATCAAAGCAGAAATTGATGCCAAAGTCAAATTTTAAATAAAACAATTCCTAAAAACAAATCTTATCTGATGCGGACTTTACTGATTACACTGTATACAAAATAAATAGGTTTTTCATCTGGCCGACCGACAAGCTGTAAAAGACTTGTTCCTCTTTTAAAGAATTTTCTACAGCCCCAAAATTTAAAAAAATATATACTGAAAATTATTTATTCTCTTTAGGTTTTATTTGTTAAAATGTTAATATTTTAAAAACGATGAAACTTTCTATAGGGAAAATCATATCAAATATGTAATGCAATTTAATATAGACTTCCGCTCTTTCCTAAGTAAACATATATTTCATGCATACATTTTAATTAAAACATCAGACTACAATGCAGCAGTTTAAATTTTAATTTTTAAGGTTAATTTATTTTCCATTTAATATGGTTTATAACTTGCAGAGTATTATACAAATATGTCAGAATAAAAAAAAACACACCCAAGGAAATAAAAGACAAGTTTTGGATGGTTATGTTTAATCTTTTAAATTTATCCTATCGTTTAAATCTTATTTTAACCGACCCAAAAAAACAAGGTTACCAATTCGACACGTATGTATGTGGTTTTATCAAAAAATTTAAAGATTTATGAAGGGCCAAAGCTGTAAAACAAAATTGTACACGCGTGCAGGGCAAAAGGGGGTATAGGGGAAAAGACTCTGCGGAGTTTGCGCAATGAATATACGGTCAGGTCCGGACTTTCATGATTCTTTGTTACTATGTATAAAGTTGATATCATCAAATGTCTAATTCAAACCAACAACATTTTTACTATTTTTTTTAATTTTTTGCACAACATTGCGGATTATTAAACAAAACTATTATAGAATATTTAAAATTATTGTGTAATATTAGGTTTTATATAATCTGATTTCATATAAAAGGAACAGATGGCGCCCCTTTACAGCCTTCTATTTAAATGGTCAATATTTCTGAGTTTTGTTTTTTTACCAAAATTCCTTTATAAATTTCAAACATTGTATGATAGATTCGTGTACTTATCACCAATTTTGTGATGAAACAAGGGCAAGGGAGTGGAAATGAGTTTAATTTAATTATCATATTTAAGGATCAATGTGTAAAAAATAAAACGTTGTTAAAAAAAAACTTTAGATTTGTAATCAGCGCCTCCGCATGCAAAAAATCATTGAAATTGATAAGTATTAAATAAAGTAAAAAATTATCATAATTTAGACTGGTTGTTTGTGGTTTAGGGTCATACTATAAATGAATAATTTGTATAAAAGAACAATAAAATAGTGTCACCTTATGCAAGTAACATAAGCAGGTTTAACGAGAAGTATATAATTTTTTACATAAGCATTTTTTCCTTTTTTAAATCTTGGGACAGTCCACCAAGGCTGAAGTTACCTAACGTTGCGTCTCATAAGAAATGCTTACCCAAAATAAAAAAATGCAAGTATGTTACCCTTGGATTTGTAAGACAGAATCATACAACCTTTAGGCATTTTCTTACGATATTATAAGCAACAAACAATCAAAAAAATAATAGTCACAATTTAATAAACACTAAGCACTTACACAAAAAGGTTTTTATCAATCCAAAAAACTTCCGAAACCAGAAAATAAAATCACACAAGACAAAGCCATCAAAATTAATACGACCTAAACAACAACAAAACATGTGATTCGCGTGGAAAGGTTGATGAGACGACCGCACAGTACGGGTATGGTTTTATACGCGCCGCGCCATCGCACACGAAAACGGAAGACTACGGCTCTGCTCCAAAGCATAATGTGTTGCCTACCTACACACTGATTTTTTTACAAAATTTCGTGGAATCTTGTTACTGCGCAGAATCATAAGGATACCTTAATAATAGATAGTTTTACAGTGGGCCGGACATTTTTTGATCGAATAGGCCATCGCATAACCATAGGCATAAACCTTCAAACTTCATTGAGTATTATTCGAACTGCAATATATTCACATAGGATATTCTATTAGTGTTTCCAAACAAAAACAAAATTTAATAGGTGTATAGGTATATGTTTGTTTATATGTATGTTTCCATATTTGCATGTATGTTTGCATGTGTGTTTGTATGTATGTTTGTCCACGCATTTCTCCAAGATCTTTACTTATCGGATTGCGACCATACTTTTTTTATTATATTACAGCGAAAGGTCACTCATTTTTACATTCACTGACTAATCTCCAAATCTCGAGAACTACTTGTCCTATAAAAATTAAATTTGACACGGAGGTAGATTATGAGTAGAAGACGAGAATTTAAGATAATTTAAAAGTTGGTTTTTAAAAACGCAAGTCTAGATTTAAAAGCACTGTTTTTTATATACCGGGTGACAACGAAATCACTACCCAGCCCTTAATTTTCTTGAATGAAAACATATGGTTTTCAAATTTTACGATGACATATTATATTATAAGATGCCGATTTTGGATACTGTAACATGTGCCTATTACTTCCGGTTTAACCGGAAACGACATCAACTTTGATTTTTTTAATGGAACACCCTATATATTTTTCGGAATTTGGATTCAACGGATTATTTCTGATATAAAATCTATATAATGTTCTATACCTATCTCTGTTAGTTTTTGAGAAAATGGCGATTAAAATGTCCAAATTACCGCGTATTATGCAGTTTTATGGGAAAACAAATGAATATTATTAATTTTTTTTATGTTTAGTTTTATTTTTGCTGAAGGCTCTATCTGTAAAAGTCATAATAAAACTTCTTCCGGCATTACCGGAAGTGCTGCGAAAATTGACTTTTCTAATAATGTTACTTCTAAATTTTATGACACCCTGTATATTTTTAAAATTTGGATTCTCAGATCATTCCTGATATAAAATTGGTATTAAGTCCTATACCTATCTTTGTTAGTTTTTGAGAAAAAAAAAGAAAATTGTTTTCCCCTATACACTACATACTAACATTTCAATCGCCCTTTTCATAAAAACTAACAAAGATAGGTATAGGATATAATACAGATTTTATATCAGGAATGACCCGTAGAATCAAAATTTTAAAAAATATACAGGGTGTTGCATTAAAATTTTTGGAGTAACATTATTAGAAAAGTCAATTTTCGCAGCACTTCCGGTAAAGCAGGAAGTAGTTTTATTATGACCTTTACAGATAGAGTCTTCAGAATAAATTAAAATTAACATAATCAATTTTTATAACATTTATTTGTTTTCTCATAAAACTGTTTAAGTGCGGTAGTTTGGACATTTTAATCCATTTCTCAAAACAAGCAGAGATAGGTATAGGATATAATATAGATATTATATTAGAAATGATCCGCAGAATCAAATTCGGGAAAATATACGGGTGTTCCATTGAAAAAATCAAGAATGATGTCGTTTCCGGTCAAACCGGAAGTGATAGGCACATGTTATAATTCAAATCGGCATCTTATAATATAATGTCATCCCAAATTAAAAGCCATATGTTTTCATTTAAGGAAATAAAGGGCTGGGTAGTATTTCGTTGTCACCCGGTATATAGCACCCAAGAACCATTATTAATCATAAAATTTTACGAATATGTTCCTTATTTGAAGGGACAGTCAATAGCACAGTAATATAACATTAAGAATAAAAGAATCCTTAGAATTAGCACTTATGGATTTAGTTAAATTTTACTATTCTGCTAGTCCTTGTAGAAAGGTACAACTATCTGCACTAAATTATCTGTAATACAAGAGTAATAATAATCAATTTACCGACGCCGCTGTAAGAAAGAAGACATAAACTAAATTTATTTCCTACTGCAACACGAGGATATTATGATATGGTAAATAAGAAAATGAAAAAGAATACGTGTTTAAGGCCCTTGCCGTTTTCAAACACTTTTTGGTAAAATGAATAAGTGCAAAAGTAGCGCACTGGTGCAGTATTACTCGCACGTTACGGGGTGAACACTAAAGTTGCTTTGTAGAAATATTTAAATACATATCTGAGGTACAGTTTATGGGACTGTATTGTCTAAAAACGAATTTAAGTTATTTAAATGAGCATATAACTTTTAAACGATTTGCTTCAAGGTCACATACATGGTGTAGGTTTAATGAAAGATATTTTTGGAAGTTGTATTGTCTTAATTTATTTAAAAACACGAAGTGTTTTAACTGGTACGTATCACAAGCCGTCTTCAGGTAAATAGTATATAGGGTATTATTAAATTTTAAAAAAATCAAAAGAATCAAAACGAGTTGAAGCACTAATGCAGTATTTGAAGCCAGTAAATTCTTAAGGAGCTAACAAAAACTAAACCAGAAAGCCTTAAGGAAAAGAAGATCTGTATTAATGTGTTTCCATGCGAATGTGGCAACCCATACGTTGGCGAAACTAGAAGACCACTGAAAGTATAGATTAAAAAACATCAAAGATACACAACGAGATTAAACATGAAGAATTCGAGTGCCGCTGATCACGCTTGGATTAAAGAACATCGTAATAAAATGAGGTGCTCAGATGATAAAATCATACACACTGGAAGAAAAGGAAATTTAGATTCAAGAAGTGGCAATCATTAGCTGAAATCCCGGATGTTTTGGCAAACCTTTAGGTAATAAAAATGTTTGACAAGCTATCTTCTAACTCTATATAATCTAAGTCTCGACGACGTAGATAAACCCTCATGACGCGTCATCATCATCTAGCAGGGCCGTATTTAGGCGGTGGCAAGAGGGTCCCTGCCAAGGGGGAGAACATTTTTCGGGGAAAATCCTCGGAATCCCAGTTTTTGTTAAGGAGGTATTCCATACTCCCCAAATCCCCTAGTGTGTGGGAGGCGCAAATGTTAACGCCCGCTTAGGGCGCGGCCATACGTAGATACGGCCCTGCTTGTAGTCATGGAACTTTTTTAGTATTTACTTGAAAATGTTACCTACCAGATAAAACGCGTTGTGTTTTAAAATAAAGTAAGAAATGCAAGACCAACAAACATCTTTCATTTAGTCCACACCATTGTCTATGACCTTTAAGCAAACAATTAAAAACCTATAAACTTTTTAATCAACCTGGGTCTGTTTTTAGTCAAATGCAGTTCTATAAACTGTGCAAATCTAAGAAACATCCTTCATTTAATTTTTTATCTGTTAGAATGATTCATAATTATTTTAGGGCCTGATTCTCAAACGCAGTCAAATAGATTGCACCTAGGGATCTTTTCTCAATTAATTTCATTTAAAACAATAACCCCCTATACTCAATTTACAACAGAAAAGAAAAAAAAAAAACTAATACTCGTATTGAAAAAAGCCAGTTTTAAAATAATATAGTTATTTGGAAATATTTTTTTTTATTTATTTTATACCTTATTATTTATAATTAAAAAAACGGTTACCTTTTTTTAATTACTTAAGGTATATTAGAAAGGTTTAAATTAAACAATTTATGTCTTACCCTCTATTACCGTAAGTAATTCACATCAAAATTACAATTTAGTGTCGAAAACGTACCACAAACAACGGTGTAGGTACAGATATTAGCGGTCATCCATCCAGTATTCAGCGATGCTTATATTTGCTGATCAGACAAAAAGTGGTGTTTAAACGCAACAAAAAAGACTACAATGGCCTTGTAATTTAAGAGTTGGTAGCTAAAGAGTGGGGTGCAGATCATACTTATGTTTTAAAGACCATAATAAGCTACTGATTAGTGATGAGCGAGAGGTCTTGGTCTTGCGGTCTTGGTCTTGGTCTTTGCGCAAGACCAAGACCAGACAAGACCAAGACCGCCTTTCCGCTTGCAAGACCAAGACCAAGACCAAGACAAGGGCCAAAACTCGCAAGACAAGACCGACCTGAAAAAATCTTGCACTTTTGCGACTTTTTTTAATATTATAAAATTTAATTTTTATATCCCAAAATAGAAAGGTATTTCTACAGAGATGACAAAAAATGTGTCAAGAACTGCCAAAAAACGGGTTTAAAGGGTGTAACAAGGGATATATATCATGATATATATCAAAAATATATAAAATAATTTTTATATATAATTTAAATATGTTAATTAATTAAAAAAAATAAATATTATAAATTATAAATTTTTTTATAACCTTATAATAATAATAAATAAATTTTTGTTTAAATAATATTTAATTTATTACAATTTTTTACCTCTAAAAAATTTTAATAAAAAAATTTTTAATAAAAATGCTTTTTGATATGAGTAATTCCAAATTTCATTAAACTATCTAAAGTGGTATTACAGATATTAATAATAAATGATTTATTTTTAAATATTTTACCACCCTGTATCTCAAAAGTTAAGACGTTTAGGACATACGTTCATATGACGTTTTCTTCTTAAAACGGACTCAAAAATTGCCTTCTTAAATATTAACTACAATGAGAAGACACTCTGTATAATGTAAAAAAAAAAACAAAACATAATATTTCATTTCTTGTAAGCAGTTGATTTTATCGATGTCAATCAAGAACCCTTTTTTTTAGTTAAAGGTTATAGATATCTAAAAATATTATGGGTTTAGCCTTTATCATAAGGATGTTAAAAAAAATTTCATTATTGTGCCAGAGCTAGTCCGTCCCTGGCATACTAAATAAGCCAAATATGATTTAATGAATTTATTTTAAAAGACTTATCTAGTACCATCATATTAAAAAAAATTTAAATTACCCCAGTATTTTAAAAATTATTTACGAAAAGTAAGTTTTTTGTGTTTATTCCATTATTTTTTTCCAAGAAAGTAATTATAAAAATCGTAAACGATTTTACTTCATTATTAAGTTTTAAAATATTAAATAACTTTTTATTTAAAGAAAATAACTGTATATTAACAAAAAAGAGATTTTTTTAAAAAAAAAACCAAAATTTACTATTAAACTTTTTAAAAAATTTAAACGGTTTAAATTAAAAATTTTTTTTTAACGTGATTTGTTTTAATTTTAAATGCTTCTTAATTAATGTTTAATCTTTAAATGTTTCTATGTCCCTAAATGTAAAAAAACAGTTTGTCTTTTTAATAAAACTAAACCCTATAAAAAATCCCCCACTTTTTAAAATATCTTTTTAAAAAATTATTAAAAACCCCTTGTAATTTAAAATCTATTTTTTAAAAATTTTAATAAAAAAAAAATCCCACTTTTTTAATTTTTTCTTTAAAAAAATTTTTTTTCAAAACAAAAAACTCCCAAAAAAACGGCCAAAGACTCTTAAAGGAGGGGGTGAAAAAAAACCCCCAAAGAACAAGCCCTTTTTTTGGCCCAAACCAGAAAACCGGGCCAAACCAAAAAAAAATGGGCTTGGTTTTGGGTTTTTTCATCACTACTACGTCCCCTGATAAAACCATGTATCAAAAAAAAACCTAAATGCAAAAAAATTTTTTTTTTTCCCATTTTTAAAAAATTTTTTTTTCTCCGGGTAAAAAAATTTTTAAAATATTCCGATTTTTCTTTTATATCGGATTTTTTTTTGTTTTTTTAAAAATATAAAAAAAAGGTAAAATCCCTTTCTTTTTCAAGTCTATCCCCGGGTTTTTTTACAAATTTTAAAAAAAAAATAAAAAACTTTTTGTTTTTAACTACAGAAAAAAATAAAAAAAATAAAATAACAAAAAAATTTTTAAAAATTTAATTCAAAGAAAAAGAAGAAAAGAAAAAAAAAAAAATTTTTTAACCCAAAAAAATAATTATACAGTATCCTTTTTTGGTTTTAGTGCCCAAAATACTGCTAATGGGGAAAAAAATAATTTGAAAAAATTTTTTTTACAAAAAAATGTATTTTTTTTTTTTAAAAAAAAATTTTTTTTTTCTTGTTTTATTACTTTTCTTTTGAAAAGATTCAAAAAAAATGTAATTTTTTTTTTTTTAAAAATTTTTTACTTTTTTGGGATCGTTCTATTACTTTTGGGTTTGTTAAAATAATTTTGCAAAGTACATACCATAAACAGTTGTTTACTGCCAAAACCTACCAATCAGTTTCCCCAAAAATGTACCTAAGAAATGATTAAAGTTGCCATAATCCCTTTTCTAGTTAATTTTTAATGATTTTTACAAGAACTATATTCATAGATACATGAGTTACTTTCTAATAAAAACGTTTACATAATTAATTTTATTAATTGCATTATTTTAGTGATCTGTATTTTTTTAATTTTGTTGTTTTATTTACTTTGTACTATAACGCCTTAAATATTACAGCAATAAATCATACTTAGTTTGCAAAGTGCGAAAAATATGCATTTAGAATCAAGTCTGAGATTAATATTTTGTAAATTAAAACTTAACCAAGCTAAAAAGAATCCGATATTTTATTTCTATCATTTATTTTTATTTTTATCTTTTATAATAAACTAATTAGGCCCTTCTGCTTTTACTATTTTATCCAGTTTTGTTGTGTGAATATAAAATAAACATTTTTATCAAAAATTTAAATATATTTAAAAAAAAATAGGTTGAACCGGCTGTTAAAAATATTTTCCGGCAATTGTATGTTGAATAAAAAACCCATTAATTTGCTTCGCGTCGTTCTTTGCGTGCCATGTTTTAAAAAGTATATCAATTTTAAAACGGTAATATCAGTTTTAGTAACTGAATTTATAAAACAGCCTTTAAATATATAATTTAAATAAAACAAGTACCTTAAAATTTTTAAAAAATATTTATTATAGTATATTATTATACAAATCTTTGGAGAATAAAACCAAACAAATATAAATATAAAAAATAAATGTTGTTGGAAAAAGTATTTTTATTTATTTTTCGGGTTTTAAAAAACCCAGCTTTTTTTATTAAATTTTAATAGAACTATCTTGTACTGTACTGTGTACAGGGTGGCGCCTTTTCGATGTATTTCTGTAGTATTAGGAAAATTACAAGAGATAAAGCAAATCTGATAGCACATTCTCGAGTTTGATTTTCAAAACAACTGGGGATAGGGGTGTTTTTAAATTTTGGGTTTAAGCACACCTTTTTCTTG
>JAHBCN010012108.1:0-27567 GCA_019359885.1 Listronotus oregonensis
GGGGTAAATCAAAATATACTGAGCCATTCCACAATAGTAATACTATCTACATGAAAAAGGTTAAAACAAAATAATTAAAACCATTGTAAATTTCGATATTTTTAAATTAAAAAGATATTCTTGCTGGTAAAGTATAAATAAAATCAAAGCTACATGAGCGTTACGTTAAATGATTTTTAAACATTTCTCAAACACATAAAACAAAAAACAGTAACATTTGGTTATTAGTTTCTTTTACCAAATTTGGCCACAAATCTTACAATTCGTATCTGAACCAAAATCTAATATTTCTTTATTAAACATAAAATCGCCACAAATTACCCTTATGTTACAGCCAATAAAAACACTGGCAATGTCTTTCCAAACTTTTTGGTAATACCGTTAAAGAAAAATAACGTTGGTGAATCGAAAATATCGGACAATCGATGGCTAATTAATATGGATAAACTGGGCCTTAGGCCAATTTATTATCTACTTTTTTACCACAATATTTGTGGCATCTATCCGCCAGATAAGAAGGTAATTGATTGGTTTTTTAGGGACCCTTATTAACAGGGTATAAAAAAGGCTGGTTTAGATCGTATTCTTAAGGATTTCGTAATCTTAAAAAAAGTTTTTGGTAATTTTATAAATCCTTACTAAGCTGTTATTTTAAAAATTAGTATTTGAAGTTATGGAGCATATGTATTTTGACCCCAACAAAAAAGTGCAAATTCTGCTTTTTAATTTTTTTTAAGCCATAAAAGCTAAAATGTATGCATGTAAAAATAGGGGTCTTTTAAAATGTAAACAAAAACTGTCAGTCGACTACGCTGATTAAATTGCAAACATTTATACAATTGTTTAAAAAAAAAAAAGAGCTTTTAATTTGATTTATACAGAGATTATTGGTATACGATTTTTTTTTGGATAAAAAGCTGTTGCAGCCACCTGTTTTGTTTGGCACTAATGATAAAAAAAGGTTTTTGAATTATAAGCTATGACCTTTTTTATTCCTACACTAAAAAAATTATCCATTAATAATCTATAATATTTTTTTAACAATGCACAATATTCTGGCTTCCGTGAAAATCAAACTTATTTAAAAAAAATGAGAAAATGCAAATATAAAGTTCTTTTTTTTTAAAACTTTTTAAATTTTGGCCCGCCCTTTTTTTGGGGAAAAATTTCCCTTTTTAATCGTTAAAAATTCGCCGTGAAGTGTTTTTTGGGGGTTGCTAAACGTTTTTAATCGTCATTATTGTAACAAATAATTACGATTCGTTTACGTTTTTCAGTGAACGACTGCAGCTTTCGGCGATTAAAACGGTGTAAAATAAAATTAAGTGTAGGGAAATAAAACATTTAATCGTCCGACTGAGCAGTCTTAGTTGGCAATTAGGAAGGTTAAAATAAGCAATAGTCTGTGGGGTCCTGTAGTTTCGCGAATCCGGAACCTCTTTCTCGCACACAATATGAACCATCCGATCGACCCGCCAGAGCACATTGAATACACATTGTATGTCAATTTTTAGTAATGTTGAGATGAACACCTTTTTTTAAATATTTCAAAATTAGTCGTTTAACATTTAAAGGCTGTTTACTTTTAGAAATTGTGAATGTTATCAAGAACTTTTCTTTAAAAATAAATATGCAATTTTCAAAATTGGATCCTAGCCCACTGGTTGGCTGGCGGGTCAATTTCTTTGATACTAATTTAAAAAGTATAGCACTGTGTCAGTAAATTTCTGAAGATTGACAAACACTATACCAACCGTCTGAAAAAAACTTAGCAATTGTATTGGATTTGGGTAAAGCAATTGAGTCTTAAAAATTATTAATAAAATACAAAAACCACTATTACCAAATTATAACTTGGGAGTGACTACTATGGTTGGTGATACATGTTAAAAATATAACTTCAAAACAAATTAGTTATTGTTTTAATTTTACTTTTACTATGTAAAAGAAATACACAGAAAACAATATAATTATGTCCTTTTATAAAATGAAACATTTTACAACGAATTCATATTAAAACATAAAAACCGGAAAAAAACAGATGCATTTTTGGGTTTATGAGAATTGCACATGGAATGTTCAGTTAAAACCACCATAAAGCGGACTATAAGCTTTTTATGCTGTCCAGCATGGCAGAAATGCCGGAAATTTCTCTAAAGAGTATTGCGAAGTGATATATTACTTTAAAATTTTGCAGTACATGCAAAATTATTTTTATTTACTAGGATACTTTAAGGAATGCAAAAATCGGCAAACTAACGTGTTAAAAAAACTAGGATTCTTTGGTAATATTGTAAAAAATCATAAATTCTATTTTTTCTAAAACATAAGTAAGTAAAAATTACATTTTTAGTTTTAATGTGATCTTCAGCAAGTTTTAATATATATTTATTACAGTTAAAAAATTTATAGTTTGTATACAAGTCTCTCCACCGTGAGCCAGGCCAAACACTGCTAGGAAAATCGAATTGCAGAATCTAGAAGACATATAAATCTTAACTGGTTCTATAATAGTTTATTTATGCACTTTTCTTTTTTTTCTGACATAGAACAAAAGGTGATTCTGTTTTACACAAAATAACCGTGCGTTTTAAAAACTATGTTTTTAATTTATTTTTTAATAGCTTATAACTTATAACCAATTTTATATTTCTTAAATAGTTTTACCAATTTATTTATTTACAGGGTGGCGTATTAATGTTTTCCTATGGCCTTATTTTAAAAGTAAAAGGTTTTTTAAAAGTAGTAAAATACACGAATGAACTAAATATAAAAGAAGAAGAAGAAGAAGAATTAAATATTTAATTTAATATTGTTATTGGATCCCAACTTTGCTATTTTTTTTTGAACTGGACGCACTTTTAACAAACATAATATGACTAAAAAAAATACGACACTTGTTAATACTACAATTTACTATAATTTTTGTCAAAAGTGAAATGCATTAAAAAATATAAATTTGGCAAATAAAAATTAAATACCCGACAAGGGACAATATTCTGGAAATTCTAAATTGGAGAGTTTTAAATATTTTATACAGGGTGTTTCTTAATAACATGCTAATATTTAAGGGGGTGATTCTTGGACCCATTTTTAGAAAAAAAACTTCATATGAATGTAAGTGCTAAACGTCTTATCTTTTGAGATACAGGGTGTTAAAATTTTAAGATTTTTTTTTTAATTGTCACTTTCATACCAATTTAAATATTTTTATGAAAATTGGTGTACGGCGTTTATGCATTAAAGAGCATTTTTTAAACCAAGAAACTTTTTTTTATTTCCAACAGTTAAAAGTTTTCTTATTAAATAAATTATTGTTCAAAGTTACATAAATCGTTTTTCTCAATTGGCCCAATGAGATGCAAATAAGTAATTTAATTTTTTTTTATGAAAAAACGGTGAGTCGTAGAAAAAAGTCATAAACAAATTTTTTTTAAATTACCGGGCCCAAAAAAAAAAATTTTTAAGAAAAGCAGTGGCATACTATTTTTTCAAAAAAATATCTAGTCAGAGCCCAGTACGGACGGCATTTTGGAAAAAAAAAAAATGTTTCTTAGGTAAAAAATGCCTTTAATTCATAAACACCGTACACCAATTTTCATAAAAATTTTTAAAGTATGAAAATGAAAAAAAAAATTTTTTTTTAAAATTTTAAACCCGTATTTAAAAGATAGACGTTTAGGAAAATTCTATAAAGTTTTTTTTAAAATGGGCAAAATCCCCCCCTCAAATATTAGCATGTTATTAAAAAATACCCTGTACATTTATTTTAGGCTATGATTTTAATTAGATGATCAAAGTCCCTTTAGTAGTCCCAATCTTAAAATAAATAACATTTACCTGTACATTTCTTTTTAGTTACAACTGGATTATTGCAGAATTATTTAGTGTGTTAATATATTTAAATATAAATTTATAAAGATTACCGACTACTAAAGTTAGCTTTATAAAATTTACTTAAATTCATTGTTATTTCAGTTAAATCTTTCATTTAAAAATTAGAAGCCACCCCCCCTTTTAACCATCAAGCTATGGTTACAAAACCCTCTGTGGGGGTGAAAACTGACAACGGGTAGGCCTAACTCTAACTTAAATATATAAAATACCACCTACTTTAAGTACAATAGCTGTCAAAAATAATATACTTGATATATGAGATTTTAAGACATCTCTATAGATTTAAGAAATAGTATTACAATTATATTGGGGAATTTATGACAATTTAAACATTTACCAAAGTACAGAGTTCCCCCCAATAGACTACCCCTTTTAATTGCTTAGTAAAACTGTTAAAACTTAGCAAAACCAACATTTTATTACACTAAATTACAATCTACTCTTTGGGATTTACTATAACATAAGACTTATTCTAACTTTTAAAAATTACGTCTTCTAAGTGAGTGCTATTAACTTTAGTGGACTCTTCAAGATTTGAGAAGACATGATTCATGACACTATGAAGGAAAATCTGATCTATTCACCGGTCTTCTTCATCAATTCGCACGTTAAGTTATTGGATGTTTCCTGGACCTGTTGCAAAAACCTTTGCCCTTAAATAGCCCCACAGAAAAAGGACTGGTGCAGTTAAGTCCGGGGATCTTAAAAGCCAATTTAAATTTCCAATTTGTGAAATCATTAGTCCACTAAACACTCTCGCATAATAGTTTAGGCAGTCAAGCTTAAAATAGTGTCATACCTCCGAATTTTTTATATATGCACCGATTTCCTTGAAAATTTGGAATTAACATCTAACCCCCCATATCAAAAAATCTATATGGTGGGGGCAAAAGGGGGGTTTTTAAAAAATTTTTATTTTTTTTTAAATTTAAATGTTTTTATTTAGAGAATAAATATCCTAAAATATGGGAAAATATAAAATTGGGTTTTTTTAAAATATTAACCCTTTAAAAATCTTTAAAAAATACTCTTTTTTAAAAAAAAAAAATAAAAAAAATTTTTTTAACATTTGTAACATTACAAGCAGTCTTACGGAAAAAATTCATTGCATTTTAATAAAATTATTATTTACCACTTTCAACCCCCAAAAACTCCCTTTTCGAAAAAATTAAAAAAAATCTAAAACTGAATTTTAATTTTTCTATTTTATATTTAATTTTTATTTATTAAATTTTTAATTTTATAATTTTCAAAAAAAAATATTTTTTATATATAAAAATATATATATATATATTATATATATATATATATATATATTATATATATATTATATATATATATATATATTAATAATATATATTATATAATATATAATAATATAATATTAAAATATATATATTATTAATATATATTAAATTATAAATTTTTATATTCAGGGCTACAAGCCTATGTATGTTAGAAGGGTTTGAGACCCTTCGTATTTTATAGGTAAAGAGTCAAAGGGATGCGGAGAAGCAGTCCTCGCACTGTAGTGAAAGTTTAAATCGGTTATAACTCCGTCAATTTTTATGCCACAAAAAAAAATAAAAATAGAAAAATAATTGTCATAGAAAATGCTTCATTTTTCTACTCTTTAGTTTTTTTCTTTTATGGTTTTGGAGTTAAAACGAGAAAAAGAAAATTTTTTGAAAAATCACAAAAAAACATAATTTAAGCTCATTTTTTTCAAAACTGTGCATCTCTAATCAGTAAAACTTTCAGATATCATAAATAACATACAAATAAAGTAATTGGTGCAAGGAATAAGTTTAATTTTGATTTTGAATAAAATGACATTAGTTTTATTGTGATCTTTTTTTTTAGTTTTAACTATTTTCACCATATCTCACTAAAATTTTAGTCAAAATAACTTTTATCGGTGCTCATTTTAAAGGTCTTTCTATGCTCTTTAAAAAATATTCCATGACTTTTTGTTGAAAAATGTACCCTTTTCCCGTTATTTGAGGTTAAGTACTTAATCACGTAAAATGAAAGATCTTCAAGCAGCTATAACTTGCCTTAGGTAGAACTTTAGGATCTTTATAAATAGCTTAATTTCTTTGTTTTTTATAAGCTTTATTTTTGTTCATTACACTTTTTTCGATAAAACTCATAATTACAGAGTTATGCGTAAAAAACAATTGAAAAATGAGGTTTTTTAACGAAAAATCGCACTTTTCAATTGGGAATAATTCAGAAACTATTGACCTGGCGAAAAAACTTGACATGACATTTTTTACTTCAAATTTGCTCATCTATTGATTTCTGGGGGTATTTTGGGTAAAAAAAATGCCCACCCCCGAGAAGGAGTGGCATCCATCCCAGGGGTGGAAGCGCACATCGGCACCATATAGATTTTGCTTTTCGACCATCCATCTATCATCTGTAAAAATTTCAAATAAATCGGTGCATATATAAAAAATTCGGAGGTGAAATGCTTGACTGCCTGGACTATAACTGTTTCAGAGTTTTTAGCGGTATGCACTGTCGCATTTTCTCCTTCTATAAAGTTACTCTTTACGTAAGTTTTTACGCAAAAAAAACTTGTTTTTAACCTAAATAATCCATGAGAATTAAAACTAAACATTGAATTATGTGTTGAAACCTAATGATGCTTTAAAAAAAAAATGACTTTTAACGAAAATCAATTTTTCCATAGAAGAAAATAATATAAAAAAACGTACTGACTTATCTCATATAAAATTTATTTCAATATCAATATAGGTAGTCTATTATGGTGCACCCTCTAATTTAGAAAGAAATAACATAGAATACCACTGACTTATTCTTATAAATTATTTCTGAAAACCAATTAGCAAAAGATGGATGCCAGTTTTGTACAGATCATTCAAGTTTTACACATCAATCATCTTAACGCAACCTATTTTATAACATATCCATAAAAAAATGAGACAAAAGAGAAAACCTGCCGGGTAAAAAATCTCAGGGTCAGCAGTAAAAAGACCCTTTTATACACGATCCAGTCCTTTCGCTATAAAAATATATACAAGGTTAAGACCGATATATTGTTCATAACTTCTGAGATTTAACGGCAAACTGAATTTTGGCACGTAAAAATTATGGGTACAGTAAAAAAAATCGCTTTTTCCATTAGCTAATAGTCTCATAAAATGCACGAGCTTCTAAATCCGTAAAATTTATAGGTATATATATTATAAATCTGTGATAAATATTTAAGCAGAAATATTGTCTAGCGCACTCTATGAAACTTTAGGTAAGCAATAATAAATTGTTTTTGCTATTTTAAAGGTAGTTCACTCGCAAAAGTCGTAGACAAAAGAATCGCCTTATAGTAGGTAAAGCCTGGCCCGTCCACAAGTTAAATCAAAATTGAAATTGGAATGGGATGCTTTTATCTTCGTCTCTTCCATGTCATCCGCGCCGAACTCGTCTATCTCTCTCGAACAAAAATTGATTGTTAAACTGGCCGGGATTTCCTTACCTAGTACCAGTACGGTTCATATATTTTTCCTATTTTAGTTTAATTCGTGATAAAGTATTTTGAACAAAAATTTGGCGCTGTTTCAAATATATTTTACCAAAAGTTACACGTTCTCAATGCTTGAAAATATTATTTTTGTAGAAGACTATATACAACAAAAAAGGGATGTTTGGTATTTGGTAATATTTTACACTATTAACACTTTTCTTTAGAGAGATTACATAAAAAAATAAAATAGTGTACAATATTTCTTAATAACAAACATAACTGTGTAAACTTACAAAAATCAATATCTTTTTAACAAAACGATCAAAAAATTTATTTATTTTTTTAAATTTTCCAATAATTTGATTAATATTGAATTAGTTTTTAAAAAATATCGTAAGAACACTTTCTAAGATATTCCAAAATGAATGCATGGCTTTCATAAACGACAGATATCGATAATGGTGATTATGCAAAATTTGTTAATACCTCGTTTCACAAATAATTAAAAAAACATTGTTTTTTTTTAATAAATAAAAGAAACTTTTATTAACCCCATATTTCAATTTTATTTATTTCTTAAAAAAAGCAGTTTTACGAGTGAACTATCTTAATACCTCCTTTACTTACTAGAATATAAAAATTTAGAACAAAAATGTTATTCTGTAAATGGAATTTTTTTTAATGGACAATATTATCAGCAAAAGGCCTTGTTAAAAAATTATTTGTGAAATTTTAAAGTTTTGTTAATTATCGTTGAAAAAATCTAAAGTTGGAGGTTACCTAAAGAAATATAAATTAAGTTAAGTGAAAAAGTTATTTAAAAGTTATTTGGCTGTAGCCACATATATAAAATATTACATCAAATAATTTAGAATTTTTCCAGAAAAAAAAATGAATAAGATGCCATGACTTGGTATATAAGCAGTGCTTTTGATTCTAAACATTTTTTTATTTAGCACTTTGTTATATTTTTATTAAATAAAGGTATTTGCGATAATCCATTTTTTTGACATACCCTGTACATACTTTAACTTTTAATGAAACCAATTACTGCTAAAATAGTTTGGTTTTATGCACCAACGAATAATAAAATTTTTTGACAAATTACAAACAAAAAAGTTTTCAATTTGTTGCAAACCTTATGGCCCACACTGTATTTATAATAGTGGGGTTAGCTACAGTCAGCACGTGCTTCGATTTACGCCAAGCAGAGCCATTTAATGGTAAGATGTTTGACAATTTTAAAATATAGAAAATAATTATTTTAATGACCGAGCAACATTGGACCTCTAATAAGCGTTGCCAAACGTATCCTTTTGAATCCTTTTCCCGTAAAATTGGACTATTGGTATTTAAAAATTAGTGTCGGAGTTTAAAAAAATGTATATAAGGAGAACTAACCAAAACATTGCTTAAACGTGCATAATTATGTCCCAGAAAGGGGTTTATCCTTAACCATAGGTTTGCTTTTACACAAATACAAACACACTATGTCATGCAAGTCTACAAATTTATTATTTAAAAAATCACAAGACAATCACACAATCACAAATTAATTATTACTTGACTGCTGTCTAAAGGAAAAAAACACGATATTTAAAATCTTTATATTGTGCAAATTTTACCACAGTAAATATAGCTTAATTAAGAGCCCATGCCTAAGCAAAATTCAAAATATTATATTTCTTTATAAAACAGTTGAATTTTTGGTATTATAATATTTTTAAGGGGCGAGTTAAAATAGATTTTACTGAAAATTATACGCATCTAAATTTTAACCAATCAGACGCTTGCATTTTGGCACGTTTCTATAACAGCATCCTATTTTTAGAAATCAACCGTGTAAGATTAATAAGTTTAAATCCCTTCAAGGTGATTTACTGCAAAAAACTTGTCAAACTGTCATTCTTTTAATTTTTTTGTATCTAGTGGGCGTAAAATTTTTGTACCGAATCTACCTCGAGCCTGAATTAAAATTTGATAAAATTTTCTCAGATGCAATTTTTTAGGAATCTTTCACTTATTTGCACCTTAAAAAATTTCTGAAATAATTTATGCTCTAGGAAGATTATAACTAAAAAAAGATTTATATTCAGTTTACGGATATGATTAAAAATAGGAAATATTTTTAGAAATTATTTAAAATTTTATAAAAAAGTAACAAACCAGTTTTAAGTAAATTTTAGTTTAAAAAGACTAAAAAGTCACTTTTGATGCTGTTTTGGAACTAAAAAATAGGAAGATAAATTGAAGATAAAAAAAAAAAAAACCATTATAGCAAACCCAATTAAAAGTAAAAAATAATTTTTAAGTTAAAAGAGTTTGTATTAAAGTGATAAAAAGTCCAATAATCATTTATAAACAAAAACATTTAGTTATTGACAAAATAATTAAGTTTTAGTAAAAAAGTGTGAGGTGCTTACAAAATTACATATAGATACATACATATAAAGAGTTATTATGAAAATATAGTAAATTGCACCCCACGCTTTTCTACTACAACTAATTTTTTTTCAGTATCTTAATTTTCATCTTAATCATATTCAAATTAATTAGTTTTAATTAATTGTTGGACTTTTTATCACTCCTTCACAAACTCTTTATACTTAAAAATTATTTTCTACTTTTTAGTCCGGCTTGCTATAAAAGCGTGTTTTTTAGTTTTTTTTTTAATTACAAGCTGGTCCCCGTTAGCGGGCTCACCGCTGTGTTCACACGTCGTTGTCGTGGTTGGGCCCAGAAGGATCTTTTGGAACAAGCGCTAGAGTTGCTGATTATATGCAACTCTTTTGGCTAGCGTATGGAACGGGATCCGAAGCTAAGATGAACACAAGGCTTAACTCAAGGTGTTAGCATACTGTGCTGATGAGTGAATGACATCCTGTGCCTTAAACAGGGGTCTCCAACGGTGCCTCTGAGATACAAGGCGACCTCTCAGAGTATCTAGCCTTACTGCGGTAATGCGGGGCTCTGCCGTGGTGGACTATTACTTGGTGCGCTGACCGAAACGGATAAATCCGTTTCGAAAGGTGCCTCTGAAGTCACCGGCGCCTGTTTCACGGGGAAGGGCTAATCCATACCGAACAAACAGGTGCTTAGGAAGGGATCCCTGAATCCAAACAGAAAGCGGACAGAACCGCCTTTATAGGGAAAAGGGTTCCCTGGCTTTAAACAGAAAGCGGATAGGACCGTTTTCATAGGGTAGGCCGGAAATGCGGCCTCAGAAGGAATATCTGGTTCCTGAGACAAGGACCTGGTAGCTACCCACGTCATTAGAGCAGGAGGGCATGACGGATCTAATCGTCTGCTCGTCATACTCTTCAGGAGACAGGGACACCAGAACACAACAGAACACATATTGTGCTCAAGCCGGTGGCGACACGAGTAAGAGAGATGTAAGAACTCTCTTCCAATCTGATATCGGATTCATTAGAAGTCTGATCCTATTGGAAGAAATATAAAAAGGTGTGAGCCACAATAGACCGAGCGGTCGCAGTGGAGGGCGTAAAAGTGCACTCACTTTAAACATCAACCTCAACCCTCAACCCCGTTAGCGGGAAGTTTTGATAATGTTGTTCTTCCGAAACTATGCATAGTTGGCTATGGATTATTTTTGCGAAATAATCTGTCACTGAATGCCATTTAGTAATCATAAAGCAGTGGTCTGGTGAGCAAAGTGCACTTGTGATTAAGTCGTACTATAAAAACAATACCTGTGTGGTTGCCGCTCAGCGACATTTCCGACTTTATTTCCAAATTGGTCCACATGGCAGAGTTTCTTCGGCTCATGTTATAAAAGAATGGGTTCGTAAATTTGAAACAACAGGTTCAGATGTCAATGTCAAACATAAAGGATCAAAGAAAAGTGTACGAACGCCTGAAAACATCGATCGTGTAAGAGTATCTGTGGAACACAGTCCAAAAGTTCTACCCGGAAACGAGCCCAAACGTTAAGAATTTGTAAGTCATCTTTACTTCGAATTTTGCATAAAGATCTCAATCTTTATCCATACAAAATTTAAATTATTCAAGCACCGAAACCAACAGACATCCCAACTCGTTTACGTTTTGCTGAAAAACTGCTTGAGAATAAAATCGATATACACAATTTGTGGATGTCTGACGAGGCGCACTTCCATTTATCCGGCTATACCAACAAACAATATTATCGTTTCTGGAATTCAGAAAATCCACAGGAACTCCACGAACAACCATTACATAGATAAAAAGTGACGGTATGGTGTGCGATGTCTTCAGTGGGAATTATAGGGCCCTACTTTTTTGAAGATAAGAATTAGAATGCTGTTTCCATTAACTCTGTGCGTTATACAGGTATGATAAACCGGATTCTGATTCACTGCTTAAACATATTTTCACATAACAATCAAACATGGTTCCAGCAGGATGGTGCTACTATACACACCACCAGAGAATCATTAAGTTCCTTGCAAAGATTGTTTCCGCAACATGTTATTTCCAGACCTAACGGCTAACGATTACTTTTTGTGTGGCTACCTAAAGCAAAAGGTGTTCATTAATAAACCAAGAACCATTTAGGGGATTAAAAGAAACATTATTAAAGAAATTGCTTACATTCCTGTGGATATGTTGCATCGTGTTAATGCAATTTTTTATTAAATAATTCAAGAGTGCATACAGTGAAGGGGAGACGTGTACACGGTATTATTTTTAAGAAATAAAAATGACATATTACTAGTTTGTTAATGTTTTACTGTATTTTATTTAATTAAATTGCCTTTAGAATCATAAAGTATCGAAAACTTCCCGCCCCCGGAGACCACCTTATATAAATATAATTTCTTATTTTTTTAGTCCCAAAACAACATCAAAAGTAATATTAAACAAAAGCCTATTAGTATACGTTATATTTGTCAATAAATCTATTATGGCCAACCGATCATAAGACAATTCCATATGGAAAAGGAAAACCCCATAGATAACCCAACATGAAGGTCAGTGAAAAACCTTTTTTCAAAAATAATTATTTTGTTGCCAGTAGCCTGGATTATTGTAAAAAACGTTTTGTGCTATTTTGACCTTGGCGAATGCGCATGTATTGTCATTTTAAGAAAGTGTTATTTTATTTTTTTTAATTCTAATTATTTTGGTTAGGACAATTAAATGAAGTTATTAAATAATTGTATTGTTATCGGCTTTTGACCCCCATACAGATTTTCGAGTAAATTAAACTTCTTGAAATTGGTGAAAATTAAGTTGAAAGATTCCGATACATGCAGGTCAAGTTATTAAAAGCGTGATAAATTAAGAAAGAATTACTTTTGTTATGACAACGATAAGCAAACAAATTCCTGTCGCGGTGGGAACCTTTTTAAGCTGTCATAGAAAAATTATTATTTTGCTATGTGTAGCTGGGGTAACTAATTAAAAAATTCTCATTTAAATATGGAATTACAATCCTTTCCAAAACAAAAAAAAAACACAATATAAACTACAGCAAAGGCACGTTAGGCTTGTGAGAATTGCACTCGAAATACACAGTTTAAAATGATTAAACAGAGAACCACCACAAAAAGGATTAAAAGCTTTGCATTCTGTCCAGCCTAGCTGAAATGCTGAAAATTACTCTAAAGGGGATTGTAGAGTGATATTTATTTGAGTTTTTAAATTTTTTATTTAGGTAGATAGGCGGTTTGGCTAAACTACCTAGAATTTTACCTTAATTGTTATTTTTGTATTTTAATGTTAATCAAAACAGTAACATTTTATACAGTGTGTCTGCTTAAGTTGAAACCATATAGATAACTTTTTTATTGGTAAGTTTACGAAAAAAAGTTATTTTTGATAAAAAGTTTAAGAAATACAAAATATCATATTTTAATTTTTATATTTCGATTTTATTTATCAACCTTTTTAGTTAGGAGTTAAAATATAGACAAGAAACCTGTATTTAATAAAAAACCAAATAAAATAAAAACGGAAACATTAATAATATTATTTAAAAAATATTTGTATGTATGTTACCAGACGAGACTGCTTTGGTCCCGGACCCAGGATATTAAGTTTTTTTTAAGATATACAAATTTGAAAGGGTTAATTGAGTCTGTGCGTATACAAGTCTATATTTTGAGATAATATTTAAATAAATAATTTTGCACAACATCATCTGTTAATAAGATTTTCTTTTCCAAGTTTTTTTTTGACTAACTAAAGTACTTAAAAGAGTATTATTACTTTCACTTTTACGAAACTTGGTGTAAATAAATCAGCATTTAGCAAAACAGATCGATATTTCCTATACTTGCGTGAAAAGTTTTATGGTCTTTTAGAAACGCAGAATAAAGGAGGTAATTTGGGCAATCTTCAAAAAAGAAACTTAATGAAAATTAATGACTTAAGCAATAAAAAATAGTACCGAAAAAAGATGGTAAAAGCTTTAAGAAAAGTTGTAAGTGATATTTATTTATAATAAAATATATATGTATACAGTATGTCCACGGAAAAGGTGTTGAATATAGAAAACCTTTTTATTTTTAATTTTTTGAAAAAAGCTACTCTTAATAAAAAAATTTGTTACTTCTTGGAGTATAATTGGAATAAAAACATGTAATATATTTTATACGCGGTGTTAAGAAATTTGAAAAAATCTTTAAATGGTTCATGAGCAAAGTGCATTTATTTGAGAAGATATAGAAATAAGTTACTTGGAAAAATTGTTCAAAAGTAAAAGGTAGTCTCTAATACCAATTTTCGAAAAAATCGGCCTACTTTGATTTATTTGAAATTAAATTTATTTTAATATCAAGTAACCAATTCCAAATTACTAACTCATTTTTGTACTTTTAGGCGTTAATATGGGCAAGCTTTATTGACACTTTGCATTTATAATTCATTAGTCGTAATATTGTCAGCTTAAAATGCTTATTTTACAGCAAAAAATTTACTTGGTGCAATGTTATGGGAAAGGCGAAAAATGTTATCATCGAGTTATTCAGGAATGAAATAAAAATTCCCCAATGTGTAAGGTAAGCTTTTAAGCTGGCAATACTACGGCTAATAAATTATAAAAGCGAAGGGTCAATAAAGCTTGTCACTATCAACGCCTACTAGTACAAAAATGAGTTGTTAATTTGGAATAGGCCTTTTAATCATGTGTCAAGCGCAAGCGCAGTC
Organism: Listronotus oregonensis; assembly: GCA_019359885.1. Taxonomy (NCBI): domain Eukaryota; kingdom Metazoa; phylum Arthropoda; class Insecta; order Coleoptera; family Curculionidae; genus Listronotus; species Listronotus oregonensis. The sequence continues at coordinate 14,540 of JAHBCN010012108.1, forward strand.
GCCAAGTTGAAATAGCGGCAATTCAAAAGTTTCATACTGTTTTGACCGACAAAGGCTGGGAATGCAGTATTATCTCCCCCATTAAACCATTTACTGGAAAAAATTGTTGATGGTGCTTCACTAATTTATAATTCAGTTTAAGTCCATAATTGTACGCAATTAAAAAGGCAGCTTATATGTCATGGACGTCTTTAAAAAGGAAAAAGAAGTGAGCTGATTGAGAGGTTAGGCATCATTACTTCTTTACTATACAAAAATTATCTATAATTTTATTCTAATGAGGCCTACCACATATATACAATTGTTATATTGATTAAATTGTATTGTATTTAAATGATTTATAGCGTGTATCACTCTTACATACTTCATAACAACACCGCTTCTTCGTTCCTTTTCGTATTGATATCATTATAATAATCGATTAAAAAAACCTATTTGCTAATTAAGGCACTTTTTTTTATTTTTGTATTTCTTTTCTTTAATAACTATACTTTCTTTAGAATTTTTTTATTTTAATTATGTGTTTACAGGCCCTTTAACATGCTTGTTTACAAAAAACAGTACGAAAAAAATGGCTGATAATGACGCATGCGCACAAAAAAAATTGTTATGAAAAGGCCTAAAAATAAATTTAATCACAAATAAATAAAAGTAGGCCGATTTTTTGGAAATTTAGTATTAGAGACAACCTTTTACTTTTGAACAACTTTTTCTTGTATTTTATTTCTATATCTTTTTAAACAAATGCACTTTACTCTTGTACCATTTACAGTTTTTTTAATTTTCTGAACATCGCGTATAAAATATGTTAAATGTTCCTTTCCCAATCTTACTCCATGAAGTAGCAAATTTTTTTATCAGGAGTGGCTTTTCTCGATAAAATTAAAAATAAAGAAGTTTTCCCTATTCAAACCTTCTCCTGTGGACATACTGTATATATATATATATATATATATATATATATATATATAATATATATATATATATATATATATATATATATATATATATATATATATATATATATAATATATATATAATATATATATATATATATATATATATATAAATATATATATATATATATATATATATATATATATATATATATATTATAATATTATATATATATATATATATATATATATATTATATATATATATATATATATATATATTATATATATTATATATATATATATAATAATATATATATATATTATATTATTATATTATATAATAATATATATATATATATATATATATATATATATATATATAGGTATGGGTCTGTGTCTAATAAAAAACTTATTTTTTTTCTATCCCCAATTTTCGTCAACTATTTATTAATTTCATTCAGGAGTAGCTAAAAATTATATATAAAAAGGATCCATAAGTAACTTTTTTAAATAGTCTTAAATATTAGATAGTACTTAAAAACTTAGAGTTAGTCAATTTAAAAAACATAAAATGCTAACCTAAGCACTTTCAGATGAGGAATGACAATAAAAACATGGTAAACAATCTTAATCATAGTCAATAAAAAAAGGGACTGAAACACCAAAAAAAAAATGAAATATATCTTACAAAAAACAACTCACAAAATATACGCAATGGATTAAAATTGTATATAAACTCTATATATACAGTATGTAGCTAAAACAACATGAATTAAATTGATCTTAAAATATTGCAATAAATATTGCTAAGCTGACTAGTATCTGACTTAAAATTAATACATTTATTATTTCTCTTTATATGGTACATTTCTAGGAATAATCTATTCAATCAGATCCATATCAAATCATTTTAATTTTTTCTGGCTTCATTTCCCACCGAATTCTAAAATAACTTCTACTATGAATAAAAAAAATAAAATTGTCAAAGGAATTGATCTACAGCTAAATATCATATTGCTTTATAAATACTATAAAAAAATAACAAACAAATAAAAAATTAAAATCTGAATTAGGTAATTTAAAAATTAAAGTATGTATACAAAAAATATTACAGCAAGTATTCAAAATAGTGACATTCCTCCCGGATATGTAAATGCACGCGTCTTATTAAACTATTAACAGCCCTAGAAATATCTCTTTTTTACGTGTTTTCGTGTTTTTATTTTTTAGTGCCCCATAAAAACGTATTATTTAACGTAATAACGTATAAAACCATAAGGTTAGATTGCCGGCCACCCAATGGGATCCGCGTTACCTAACTATGCTTAAACCTAACATTTAAATATTCAGAGATTGCTTTAGTATTGTGTGCAGGGGCTCCGTCATGTTGGAACCAAAATCCGTTATATTTTGCAAGAAGTAAATTATCGAGATATTTTTTAAATTAGGTTCTCAAAAAGTAAAGGTATATTTCCATCCAATATGGTGCCCATAGGAAAAAATAAAGTTGATGATGTGAAATCTGAAAGGGCTATCAGATGCAAGCAAAAAAAAAGTGGCATGTTAATGTACAATTTATTTTAAAATCGGTTTTAAAATCAAGGTAGGAAAAATATAATTAATTTTTTAAAATTTCGGTTTTTCTCAGATATCTCCGGAAATATTTAGAATTTCAAAATTTTCTAAAGAGCATATTATTAAGCACATAAAACCAAATCATTTTTTTCCAATTTAACTGACTTCGCATCTCTCACCATTTTTAAGATGCACTTCTTATCTTGAATACGCTGTATATACATGTATTTGATCATTTAAAAACGCAAGACTCTGGTAACTTTTTTTTGTTTCACCTCTAACAGTTTTTTAATCTTACCGCTCTTTTAAATTAGCTTTATATACCTAAGTTATTTACAGTGAAGAGTCGGTAATACTTTCAATAGAATTTTAATAGTAAAAGATTAAATTTTTATTTTTAAAATAATAATTTGAGGGATAAAAGTCCGAAAAATCCTACAGTAAAATGCACGTCAAGCTTATAAAGATTGCACTCGGAATGCGCAGTTAAACAGAAAACCCACGTAAAATAGATTAAAAGCTTTGCGTGCTGTCCAGTCTGACGAAAATTGTGGAAATTAATCTAAAGGGGATTGCAGGATGATATTTATCAGGGTTTTTAATTTTCTGTTTTTAGATAAATAATCTTACTTTATAAAAAAGTGTGTTATAATTTAAAGCATGTGTTTTTGTTGTCTGTAAATTAAACAACAAATAAAATATGTTAATATATGCAGCATTTTTAAAAGAAAAAATATATTGTCATATCTCTGACTTGCGCCCCGAATAAAGGAGATTACAGGATTCTGTCATAAAACATCTAGTGCGTCGCTTACCGCAACGCAGTCATGTTCGCTGACACGAAAAAGGTCTTCCAATGCCCCCTTTACTTTTAGGCAGGCAAATTCTGCAGTACAAAGGGTAATTACCTTGTGGTCGTTGCTTTCGAGAATAACTTTTATTGGCTAAACACATTATGCTGAGGCAGCTGGGAAAAAGCTCGGATTCATTTTCTAAACCACAAAGCATTTTACCCCTTCTAATTTGCATACTCTGTTTCTATCATAAATATGACATTATCTGAAATATTGTTTTCATGCCTGGGAAGTGGCATCTCCCACAGCTCTAAGCATTCTTGATTTCATCCAAGAAAGAGCCGTTTGCCTTTTAAATGATCCCACTCTTGCAGAGAACCTTACTTCTTTTGCCCATCGCAAGCTGTAGGGGATTTGTCGTTCTTTTGTAGGTCTTTTCACGGTTTCTGCTTTGAGGAATTGTCCCATATAATTTATTTTTTAGCAGCTTCCAATAGAACCGCGTACTACCACTCTTATCCATTCCTTTATAGTCCATTTTGAGAGGCCCCAAACTTCCCAATTTGTTTATTTTTAATCTCTAAAGTGTCGGGACTGCAAAATCTGCCTGCAAAAGTATTCCCTTCCCAAAATTTCAAGTCTTTAGGTCCCGTGTCAATAAATTCCCTCTGTTAGTGTTTGTTAGTATTTGGGCTTTTAGCCTTTGTGGACTGTTCGCAGATCAAATAAAACACAATTCGCCAGGTTTACTAGGTCAGGCTAGCTAGGGTAATAATACTCCAGGTAGTCTATAATGCCCTTCCGGGGTTGGCTAGGGCTTGAAACAAGTCCTTGTTAGCTGTCAAAAATAATTTAAAGTAAATAGATTTACTAAAACTCCATTAAGCCAAAACTGGACAAATATCAGAACGAAAAAACCGGACAAAAAAGTTTTGTCTGTTTGAGGGTGTATTACACTTTTACGTGTTTAGATTCGGTAAAATTGCCGATACGAAAAATAAACCGCATAGTGTAAAAGCTGTTACACTTGTAAAGACCATATTAATATTTCTGTTTTTTTTTAACTTTTCACTTTTACGTTATGATAATAAATGGGGTCTGACTGTTGGATTTTACAGTCTGGCATTACATAACAGTATGAGTTATATCCTACCGCCTGGGAACAATATATTTTACCAAAATAAATAGAAATTATATTTGCATTTAAAGCATTACAACTTACTTTTAGGTGATCAAAACACACCAAAAGAGAGTCAGGATGCTTTGTGTAGAAAAGTTTGACCTTTTGCTAATTAAAACAAGGGTAAACTATTTAAATTGCACTTTTATAAACTTTAAAGGTTTTTTTAAACTGTTTACTTGCCCGTAAGTAATTGTTGCACCTGCACGCTTTAAATGACATTATAAACCAATTTTTTTCTCTTCCGATTTAACCGAAAGTAACCCTAAATTTAAAATTTTAAATAGCACCCTGTATATATTTTTATCCCATCTGATCCACCTTAAAATTATCTTCTTAACCATTTGTCACACTTGTCATTTTATTTTAAAACGGCTACCAAAATCAACTTTTTTCCCAAAATTTTAGGCCATGACGTGACAATTACAAATTATTAGCATGTAAAAGGTGTTAAAATGTGAAAAATAAGCGTAAAAATATTTGGGATTTTTTTACTTTTTATCTAATTAATAAAAGTTAGAAATAAGGGAATAAAGGTAAGTTTTTAAAATTTTATAAATGTATTTTTTTTAACGCTTAATATCTTAAAATTCAAAATGAAAATCTTTATTTTTATTTAATTTAACTTAAGATCACATTTACTATTTCATATAGTTTATCAAAATTGGTATGCATTGTAAATATCTACATTGATTCGCAACTCCTTATAATAACTATAAGGACAGATAACAATAATGCGCCAGGTAGGCAGTGCAATACCCCAGCATAGAATAACAAAAATGTTAAACATATCAAGAGATCCATGAAATAAAAAGAGAATTTTTTGGTACAAATCAGAAAATTTAATTAATAATTAAACATATAACACAAAGGTAAACTAAACAATTATCATAGAGAAATGTAGGTATGTATAATTTTGCGTTTTTAATAAAAAGTCAGTTCTTCATACCACTTCTAATAAATTATGTAAAATAATAAATGTTGGATCTAGAGTTACAATAAATAAAAGTTGAAGTTTCTCGTTTTGAATTGTAAGACGCGTTAAAAAATATATTTCTAAAACTTTAAAAATTAACCTCTTTTCCTAACTGTTATAAATTACATGAAAATTAACAAAATTACAAATTATCTTACTTCGTATTCTTCACATCTGAATGTCTTTTACATGCTGATAATTTGCAATTGACACACCATGTCTTTCTAAAATTTTGGAAAAATAATTTGGTAGCCATTTTGAAATAAAATGACAAGTGTGACACATAGTTAAAATGATAAATTAGATTTAAAAAATCATACCTCTTGTAAAATAATTTTTACACAATTGGTAAGGTCAGAATACTCTAATAAACTATACTTTTTATTTTAAAATAAATTTAAAACATATTTTACAATAGGGCTTAATATTTAAAATTTCTTAATTGTAAAAGAAAATTTAAGTTTAATTATTGGTTTTTGTACTAGGTTATTTCACTACCATAAAAGTAACTCTTCTTGTTAGTTTTTTTTATGTTTTAAACTTTAAGCTTTTTATTTATTCCAACGTTTCTAACATTAAATAAATAAAATTTAATATTATGCTCAGCACATGAATACTAAATTTTTATGCAATTTAATTTTGTGCAACCCTATACGGTTATTACTTTTATAAACTGCTTCATAAACCTTATCCATAATATTAGCATTTGAAATTTTTAAAATTTACCCTTAGTTTTATTATCTTAAGTAAAAGTAAAGTTTGGTAAATCCTAATTTAAAAATGGACTATAATGGACTATAATGCATATATTTTTCTTTTATGGTATTTCAACATATTATAGCGTAATCCACGTCTAGAATTGGAAAACTATTGTATTTGCAATTTTTTTATCTTTTTTATCTTTTTTTGGCATTTAGGGTCTTTAGAAACCAAAAACACGATTTAAAGAAACCATTAGTTATTATTTAAAACTTAAACAACTAATTAAAAAATGTCATGTAGTTTGTAAAAAGTTGCAATGTTTTTTAAAACAAATTAAGTAATTTAAATTGGTAAGGTATAAAACAAATATGATTTCTTTATAAGATTTGATTAAATTTTTTACTTAAACTATAAAGAAGATTCTACATAATATTTTGAAAAATTTAAAAATGATATTACTTCTTTTTTTATTTTTTTTTTAACATTTACAAAAAAATCAAAATTACCTTTGTTATTTAAACCTACAAACATTATGTCTATTAACAACACCATTATTAGATAAAATGCGGCGTTTTGAAGACTTGGTTACTATATGTAAACATATGATACACCGTTGTTTCATAAAATGTGGTACTTGGGCGACTAAAGTATAACATATAAACATATGATAGACCCTTGTTTAAGAATACGAATTTTAAAAATAAAAATCTGCAATTAATAGTTATTTATAATATAAGTGTTAAAAGTACAATTTTAAGGCACAAATGTGAAAGTTTGCAGAATAAGCAAAGCGAGTTCTGCAACTCACATGAGTGCCTTAAAACGTACTTTTAACACAAATATCATACAATATTTTTTCTACAAACGCAATAATGCAGTAAAAAATTAAATAACTCAAAAATTAAAAGATATAGTTTTACATAGCATATAAAATGTATTGAAGTTCGCTTTTATTAATGAATTCTAACAACCGTTGTTGATACTGGTTGGTAACGGTAGGTTTACTTCAAATTTCATACATCGTGTCAGTTTTAGCTCGTTTTAGTTTTAACTTAAAATCAAAAAACTGAAGAAAAAAATGTAGAAGAAAGTATTGATGCAACCGATCCATTTAAAGAGATACAAAGAGGTATAATTAATATAAATGTTGGTAAATAAATAAATGTTGACGTTACCTTTCAAAATTTATCATTTTACTTTTAACACTAGTGCTTTAAAATGGTACTTTAAGCACTTGTGCTTTAAAGTAACATTTTTAGGGCATCTACATAGTGTTAAAAATTAAATTATTAACACGTTTGTAGAAAAAACTATCTATTCCATTTTAAAATACCTACTAAAATTTTTGAAAAACCAATATATAAGGAAAAAAATTAAAATACCAGCTTGTTATTTTTGGAAAAAGTCGAGAAATGTTAAATTAATTTTTCAAAATTTTATTGTTTTTGCAAATATCACTGAAAGTATTTAGACCTCTTTAAATTCTTTGACAGGCTTAATATTACTTTACATTTTGGCATAATTTTACCAACTTTCTTTATTAGACGATTTTGGAAATTCAAATATTGGAGCTTTAATTTAAACTTTTAAGGCTTCTAGTTAAAGGTTTCTGGGGAATTATGGATGAAACTTAAATGCAATTTTATATTCTGACCCTAAATTAAGTACTTTAATAATTCGATAATAAAAATGTCCAGTAAATCCCTAATCAACCATAACACTTTAAGGAAAAAGTTATAAAATTGTTATTTTAAAAATTTAAACGGAAGTTTATTATTCATAGGCTACCATTAAAGTTTAAGACCTTCCGGCACATCACTCCCAACTAAAACTATAAATTCCAATTTGAAAACGTGCCATAATTTCATATTATATCAACTTCCGTTGACAGTTGAGTTGAGATAGGGGCCGCAATGCCGCGCAAAATATAAGTTTCTCCACTAAATCATATCTGAAACTCAGTAGTTTTGGTTTGGGTTTTCCCTTGCTTTGGTCTATTATTTTGAAGACTGTTTGTTGTCACACTACATTGTAATATTTATATCTAATTAGTCATGTTTATTATACCGAGTAAGTCTCAAAATTGGCTCTATCTATATCAATGGGAAAACGCAATTTGTAACATATATACAAACGTCCGGAAAATACAGGAACACTTTTTTACAAATTTTATTTTTATTATCTTTTTTTAAACTTATTTAAAGCGAATGTGTTTATTTTTTCGTTAAGTAACGGTATCTAGTTTATAAATATGTTCTATAGTTTTGTGGCGGATTCATGTTTCAGTTTGTTTTATTTGGGATACAGAATTCCACAAATCAAAAATCTGTCAACACGCATTTGATAATAACCACATAATAAACTAGAATGCTTCTAACATTTTAGCAAAGAAAACTTGTTCAAAAAAACGTAAAATAAAGGAAAGTGCATTTATTTTATTAAATAAAGACAGATGTGTAGCATCAATATTTGTTATTTTAAATAATACATGGTTACCTATGCTTGATGCTGAAGTAAATTAAGGTAAACCTAAAATCAATTAACACACCATACCACCCACCTTTCTGGTCTTTTTGAATACTATACATACACCAGTCCAATAACCTAGTTTCACTTATGACAAAACGTCATTAAAAAGTTAAAAAAGCTATCAGAATTTCCTAAGTTTTTAGACCAAAAATTTCTTAAAATTTAGTTTAATTTTTTGTTTTAGTTTCTGTCTTGACAACGGTGGCCAACTTCCCACTGAAACGTAGACTAGTATTTGTGGATTTTGGGTTTTTTGGGGATTTTCTTCTTTTTTGTTGCAGGCGATCTGCAAGTTCATAGGGGTCAATTGGGCTGGACAGGGTCAGCCCGTATACCCCGGGACCCGGACCAAGAGGGTCCCATTTTCCAAAAAGTAGTAAGGCGAGTATCCCAAATAAAACAAACTGAAATCTAGTTTATAGCCGTGTCAGCAGTAAAAAGGGTTTTGGCGTATAGTCTTAAAAAGATAAAAGAGATCAAGACAGTTTAATTGCAAAGAATAAAACACCTTTGATATATTCACGTAATACCATTGCTGATTTATTACAAGTGGACATAACCTATATTAAAAATTTTAAATAATATATTTTTTTTTATCTTGGGATAGTCCACGAAGGCTGAGGCCTAAGTGCTAGCGTACCGTGAGTGTCTTAAGTGTGTTAAAAGGAAGTTTATTCACACAGGACTTAAATATTTGACAATTTGGAGAAAAGGGAGAAACTTTGCGGGTAGCAAATTCCATACCCTGGACACTCAAGGGATTATGGAATAAAGAAAATGGAAAATTTCGGTTTTTTGTATTTATCGGGTAATCGAAAGGTCTTCATTTTTCCAAACTTTAAACTTTTACAATATTTAATGAAGAGTGTGTTTCATTGTAAATCAAAAATTTAATCGCTTTACCAGGTACGTGCGCGGAGGTACTTGTATAATAATCTTTTAAAAATATGAGTACGCTACGGATTATTTCAAACTTGACATAAGATGTTTCTTACTATTTTTTAAGTTGTAGCCTAGTTTAGAAGAAAAAAGGTATTTTAATAAAATATTTTTAGCATCTTATTTAGTCTTAACCTGTTTTTAATTAATTTTTATTCAGGTTATTTCATTTTACTAATTCTTCTTTAAACGATTTATATGTACGTTTTATAATAAACCTATTTTACATACATTATAAAAATAATTTCTTTCTTCGAAATTAAGCTGCAACTGAGAAAATACTAAAAGAGATCTTATGTCAAGTATTAAAAAGGATTAGAAAAAAGATCCAGAAAAAATATCAGTGGCGTGCTTATATATTTTTTAAATAATATCAAACTAAAGCCTACGCGCACGCTCCTGGTGAAGCGATTAAATTTTTATTTACACTAAAACAAGCTTTGTAATAAACACTTTAAACGTATAAAGGTAAAGTAAATAACAACATTTGATTTCCCTGATAATAACAAAAACAAAAAAACATTAATACAATTTAACACCTTGTATTTAGGAAAGATATTTATCGACCTTTGATAATAGGAACTTGGTAACTGTAGATAAAGGGCGCTCCACCTATTTTTGGCCACCAAAAATTAAAAAATAGAGATATTGACATATTTTTTCTGATTGTGTTCTATTTTACGGCGGATTTACGAATCTTCTAATAAAAATATTTAAAAAAAATCGGTGTCAATTTTTGTTTTAAAAATTAAAAAATAAAGGTATTTTTAAAGTTTTCAAATAAAATGCATACATTTAAGTTTAGTAATTTCTAGTGATTTGTTTCATATTCTACGTGCAAAGACAGATAATTTCAAAAAAAAATGTAATTTTCTTTTTTTTTAAATTAAAAAATTGATATTTTAGATTTTTTTTAATTATTTTATTTTTAATAAACTTAAAGAAAAAAGTATTTAAAATCTCAAAAAACATTAAGACCATCTCAAAAAAGGTGAGCCCCACTAATGCACAATTGCCATGAACTTTTTTTTTATAAAAAAACTTAACCCTCTTAAATATTTTGGATTACTTAAAAAAACACTCTTTATTTAAGTAGTAATTAAAATAAAAAATGTATTATTTTCTACAGCATACCTAGCAATATTTTGTTATTAAAAGCAAGTTTAAATTTATTAAGGTTTTTTAAAATTGTTTAAATAAGTTTTTAACAAGGTATCGTAAAGTCGCGGGAGCTTAAGTAAAGGTCGTTAAGCCAGCTTCCTAAAATTTTGGGCATAAATTTAAGTTCTTAGGAAAAAATCATTACTACTAATTAAATAAAATTGCACATTGTTAAAAAAATAATAATAATAAATACATTTATAATTTTGTGTTCTTAGTAGTATAAAAAAGTTAATAATACATTATTATTGGTAAAAATTACCAATTGAATTTTTTGTGTGTTAAAAATGCTGACACCTACTACTACAACAAACATCGACTAAATCCAGAATAAATGTACAATTTGATATCATATGACATTACTTCATTTTTCACTTTAATTTTTCTTCCACCCTTCCGTTGTTCACCCGGTGACGTGTACACAATACACCCTTCAAAAGTATATTGATGGACCCTTCCATCACTTTTAAAAGCTCGAGTACGACATGCAGTTAAAACAAAAACAAAAACTTGACAGCGCTGAAATATTACCATCTTTATCTCGCGGGCATTTTTTCTTTTTGTACAGCCACGAAGAATCTTCAAATTGTATGTACATAAAATAAAGTTAAAAAAAATACTTTTAGAAAAGAAATTTAGTTTAAAACGATTGTGTATGGAAATGAAACTTAACGATTCTGAAGATCCGAAAATCGTTAAAAGGGTTAAAAATTTTAGCGAAGATGCTAAAATAATAGTTAACATTACAAGTCTGGAAAATAACTTATTACACTATAGATTTAAGATTCTTACATATGAAGCGTGGACGCTTTATATATAAGAATGACGCTAATTTTTACAACACATTGCAATAAAAATGATTTTGTATTTATTTTTATTATAACAAAGACATAAACCGTCGCGTCGTGGCAAGAACAAGATGCGGGATCGCTCAGTGTTTAAAAACAACCCAAGAAATTCAATTCAGATGCCGAGATATCCACTCTGGTCCAAGAAGGCAAACAACTAGTTACGGTAACATCCAAAGAACTTTAAAACTGTATAAAATGATTCCATGTTAATTTTTTCAACGTTAATAACTGACAGCAGTACAGAAAAAACAACGTTTTTAAATTCGTCTCCTGTTAAATAAAAAGAATCAGGATAGAGATTTAGTTTTATATTTTTAAAAATGTGGACAAATCAAACATTGCAAGAATCATAGCAGACCTAATATGCATTTTTGTGCTCAAGAAAATCTGCAAACGCAAGAACCCATAAAATATTACCGAAGAACATCAGTACATAACTATACCATTTTAATTATACAGGAAGTTTCTTAATAACATGCTAATATTTAAGGGGGTGATTCTTGGACCCATTTTAAGAAAAACACTTTATATGAATGTATGTCCTAAGCGTCTTATCTTTTAAGATACAGGGTGTTAAAAGTTCCAACACCTGATATAATTGATTTCTTTGTGCGTTCAGGGTAATTTTCTGTTACTATTCCGAAATGTATGTAGATTACCTTAATTTCATTATTTCAACGTTTAGAAGTTATCTTATTAAATAAATTATTGTTTAAAGTTACATAAATCGTTTTTTTCTCGTAATTGGTCCAATGAGATGCAAATAAGAAATTTTTTTTATGGGGAAAAAGGTGAGTCGTACAGAAAAATCAGGTAACCCAAAATTTTTTTTTCACAAATAATTTTTATTTTAAGAGAAGCATGGTGAAAATTACTTTTTCCTTCGAAAATATTAGCCTATTAAGAAACACCCTGTATATACTAGCCACTGATACTTATAGGTACTTCAGAATGAAATTGATAACCTAGATGAACTGCCACTGGTAGAGTACAAAAATGTTATATGGCAGCAGAATAGAGCGTCAACTCATGTAGTTCGTTATGTCATCTTCACCAGTACCAGGAGTGGATTGGACGTAATGAAACCATCAGATGGCCACCAAATAGCCCCAATATTACAATAACGGTGGCTTAGTAGTCAGTGACCCTGCCTGGCATGTAGGCGACTTGGGTTGAATTCCAGTGGCCTAAGAGACATATATATGCCAACGGCCTTTGATGCGTCGAAACCCGGCTTGCCATTAGATCAGCTAATATATGCGACGCCGGGCACTGTTAGTATTTGATGGGGACCGCAAGTGTACACCGTGTACCGTTTGGGGGGTTCGGAACCCACGGTCACTGTGGGTTCCGTCTGCATTACCCAAAGTGCATGGGAGAGTAGAGTTATTTGTATAATGTCCGTGGTGTTACTACTGCGTTG
>JAHBCN010012109.1:0-27464 GCA_019359885.1 Listronotus oregonensis
TGGTTCCCGAGTTACCAATACATGTAAGCTCAACTTGGAACACACTGTATGTATCAAAACTTGACAGATTTTTGTCTAAACGATATTTAAATTACAAATTTTAAAGGCATTTATTTCTTAACATTTTAACAATCGGATACTTTCCTCTTAATCGCTTATCAGTAGTTTCATTTGCGAATAAAAGAAACTAAGTTTTAAATGTTTCAATATATAGATAGAAAAATTAACAACAATTTTTTTTTCCCAGTTAACAATTTAAAAACATTTGGCAACAGAACTATCCAGAAGCCTTATGCGTGGAGTAGTCAGTTGTACCTTGTGCTCACCGGCTGCGATATTTTTGTATGTTTTTAATTCGGAAAATATGCCGATGTGTAATAAATTTACGACAACCGTAGTGCAGGTGTACTAAAGAGTTTTGAAACGTGTACAATTAATAAATCTTATAGTTTAAGCAAAATAAAAGAGGACCGGTCTTAAAACATAATAATTTGTATTCTCAAAATGGATATTTAGCCTAATTTTGTGGTAAGTACAATTATCTTTTAATTGCAAATAAAACCCAAACAATAACTTATTGTTTTTTACTTTAATTTGATTCCAAATTAAATATCAAAATAAATTGAAAGGAGTAAATTGTAAATATGTAAAACCTCGCAAAAAACGTTCGATTTTCGACTCGCTGCGATGAAGCCGGAGGGGTGTTGCCCAATTTTTTAAACTCTGAAAAGCCATATAATGAAAAAAAAAACTTTTAACCCATGTGTTTTTGGCTCTTTTGACTTGTTTTGAGCTCTACTATCCGCCTAAAAGTAAAAATATGTTTTCTTTGAAATTAAAGGACACGGGTCCAATCGTTTTTAATTAAAGATCTTTTGAAGCAACAAAAAAATGAGATATTTTGCTTTTCTTCGGACACTAAAATTCTAAAGCAACTTAGTCTAAACGGCTTAATGTATATTATTATTATTATTAAATTCTTTATTTAGCAAATATTTCAGCTAATCAATAATTTACATAGGCAAACAAAATATAGTTAAAATGAATTACAATACATGCTTAGAGCTATTAAAGCTAAAGAAATTGGTAGTCACAGCCACACACAAACCATTTAAAAATGTAAGTCACAAACGTAATAAATAAAAATTAAAAAATAACAACTAACAAAAGCATAGTCTAAAAATACGTAATATTTAAAAAATACATAAAAAAGTCAAAAATACATAAAATCACTAAAAAATAAATAAATTTATAAAATACAATAAAAATAACACACAAAAAAAAGGAAAAATATAATTTGGGGTCAGCAAAGCAAATTTCAACAAAAAAAAAAAAAACCAGACAAGCAGCTAATATACATATTACAAAATGTTGCACTCTTTAAGAAGGTATGTTTTAAGTTGTGCTTTAAAAGTTGCAAGTGTATTGACATTTTTTAAATACTGAGGCAACTTATTAAATGTTTCTAAACCTTTAAAAAAAGGGAATTTTGGCACATTTTTTTTTATTTTTCGGTGCAATAAAAAATTATTTTGTTGTCTTGTACTATAGGAATGTATTTCACGATTATAAGTCAATCTATTGACCAGATAGGAAGGATCATTACCCGGTTTAATTTTAAATATGAACAGCAAAACACAAAATTTAAAATATTCCGAAACTGGTAACCATTGTAAGCACTGATGCATTCGCCTAATTAGAGTATATTTAGAGCAACACAATATTAGTTTCATTGCCCTCTTTTGTAATTTTTGCAAACTATTTAATTCATTTTGACCCAGCATATATAAAATAGTTGCACAATAATTAAAATGTGGTAGTATTAATGTATTATATATTGTAAGCTTTAACCAAAAAGAGAGAAAAAATGAACATCGCAATAAATAGTTTATTGATTTACTTAACTTAGAAATAACAAAATTTGCGTGCTCTTTAAATTTTAGTTTATCATCTACTATAACGCCTAGATAATTAATTTTTGTAACTTGTTCAATGTTACTACCCCCAATTTAATTAAAAAAGCTGTTGCTAGCAAAGTATGTTTTAACTCTCTCGGTGGCTATTAACATATATTTACTTTTAGTTGCGTTAATACTTAACAGATTTCCACACATAAACTTGTAAATCCTGTTCAGTGCATTATTCATCTTTATAACTAACAACTCTACGTCAGTGCCAGAAACAAACACCAAAGTATCATTCGCAAACAGATGAATTTTTACTCCCTCTGACTCTACAGCATCCAGAGTGTCATTAATATACAACACAAAGAGTATTGGCCCCAGAATACTTCCCTGTGGAACACCATGATTGTTTATAACTTCCCCGGATGATATCCCATTAATTTTTAGCCTTTGTCTTCTGTCCTTCAAGTAGCTGTCAAACCACCTTAAGACAGTCCCTCGCAGACCAATATTATATAATTTAGACATCAAGGTGCCACGATCTATAATTTCAAAAGCCCGTTGTAAATCCATGATGCATAAAGATAATCCAAAATCCTTTCAAACAAGGTACATTTCGACCCCTCTTTCCATTTTAAATTTTAGGGTTGGAATTTGCTCCGGCCAAGGGGTTTTCAAAAAGGGGTTACTGCATATCCCCAAAAAGTTTCCCTGAAAGAGAGATATACGGTTTCGAGCATATTTTCTCAAAAAATATGAAAGGTTTTCAAGAATGACCCCCGCTCGTTCTCGTTTAGTCACCCTGTATTTTTGCACCCACTTTGTAAATTAAGTTAATTGTGATAAATTTACTGGCATATACATATTATTTTTAAATCCAGTCAGAGCAGCTTAAAAAAACTCAAATTCCTCTTTCGAGATTGAAAGTATTTCTCAGCTGCTAATCTGTATACCTTCTATGCATCCCAAATTAAATCCTACTGGAAATACTGCTCTTGTATCTCGGAACTGTCTTCCACAACTCCTAGCGTTTGCTCTTTTAATGACTTTCTTCTCTGACCTGTCCATTTTTTAAAGGTATTATCACGGCTTTTGCTCGAAAAAAAACAGTCATTATAATTTTTTTTTAAGAAGCTTTTAAGGAAGCACACTTCATCCATAAACGCCTTAAATTACCCACCCTAAAATATAGATGTTGCTTCCTGCAGAGGATTTTCCTTTTCTCATAAAAATTTTTAAAACTTTTGTTAATAAATTGCCTCATATTTCCCTTAAAAGACCTATTATACGTTAGTACTGAAACTATAAGCCTTTGTTTACTTTCTTCAGATAAAAAAATAAATACTTTCTTTTGGGTTAACTTATAAGATTATTCAACTTTTAAAGCTTAATATTCTAAAAGTCGTATGTTTAATATATCTTATTAAATTTTTGTCTATCTACATTCTTGAATCTAAAATATTCCTTAGTAATAAATATGTAGCAAAATACAAATTTCTTATCCAATTTTACGACGGCACTCGCTGAGTTTCGCATTTAAAATCCTTTTCAGAAACTGCTCTTAAATCTAACGAAATCCAAGCCCATCCGGCAATTCATAACCTTATATATTAATATATCTTGCCGCCAATAAAATATGTATTGAGTTTGAAGCTCGATTTGCTTGGCTATATTTAATATTAAATTTACGTACAATATTAGCTGGAACCTCAAAAAGACGGGAATAATTTAGCAAAACCCAAAATATACTACAAAAAATACATTTGTTTATTCTAAAGCATGAAATATAAAAACAATAGAAACCTAAGGACAGAGTTGGTTTTATGATTCTGTTAGTTTTATAACCATGTGCATGTGTTTTATGTTAGTTTTATAGCTATATCTAAACACCAGGAAGTGGGATTTTAAATGACTAGTGGTTTAGATTCTATCAGATTTTTTTAATTGCAGGGCCGTAGCCAGGATTTGGGATTGCATGTAAGCCTCTTAACTTACTGTCCCTCTCCCCACACCAAACAGCGAGATTTATGTGATTTATAAGCAGGAGACCGCCAATAGTTATGAGCAATCCAAAATTAAAACTCTCGAAACCACATGCCCTATACACAGCCGGATCCACGCTTGGTACAGGAAGCAGGTGCGCGAAGTTGACGTTTAAGAGTAGTCCAAACCCTAAGGCCCTAAAACTGCATACGATATTTTCCACACGTAGCGGGATCCCCAGAAAGTTTAAAGATTTATGAAAGGCCAATGCTGTAGAACAAAATTGTCAAGGCGTACAGGGTGATTATATTTACGTGGCTTCTGGAGCCTTTATTTTTAAAGACAGAAAAAATTGTTTTTTATAAAAATTGTGGGTTTTTTTGCATATTATCTTTTAAAATAATCAGTATAAAAATATTGCAATGAAAAAATGGAAAAATATAGGCAACTTCAACTTTTTTAACACCCTGTATGTTATGCGCTACAATAAAGGATCTTTGTTTCTTATTTCAAATATATATACATTGATGATATTTGGATGAACCATTTTTAAGATATTTAAGCTTAAAATATAAATAATTTGAAAAAAAATCATATTAGTATCAAGAAAGCTATGAAAACAATAAAATTGTTTTAATAAATTTGACGTATTGATATTGGAAAAATTGAAATTTACCATTTTAACTATTAAAAGTAGTTTTTATTCCTTTTTTGTCGATGGGCTATTCAGAAGAACAAAAAATTGCTATTATGCGTCTTTTTTATGGTAACAGCAATAATGTTACGACAGTTCAAAGGAAATATTACTTATTATATCCTTAACAACGGGTACCATCTATAGATACTATTAAATACATAGTAAGAAACTTTATTGAACGAAAAAGCTTTAAAATAAAGAAAAGGACTGCAGCACGAAATGAAAACAAAGTTTTGTATATCCTCGTTTTTTCAGGATAATTATTATACTTTTTTTGTTGGACTAGCACTAACTACTATTAATAATTTTAGAAAATCCTGAAATATCAATCACGGATGCGGCATCTGAACCTAATAAAACAGATTGTAAAACTTATTTAACCTTAAAATTTCACAAATTTTATCCTTATAAATTTATGTCCGTTTAGAAACTTCCTGAACAAAACATGCAGGACCGACCTAAGTATGCATTGAAAATAGCTAGGTTTTTGCAGCAGGATCCAAAGTTTTTAAATAAAATCCTATTTACCCATAAGTCTTTCTTCACTTTAGCAGGAATGTTTAATCACATAAATTAAACTTTATTGGTCCAGAGAAAACCCTCAAACCCTCACCAAATTCGGCAACATAATAATTTTATTGTTTCCATGGCTTTTTTGATACTAATATGAAACTTTTTTGTAATTTATTAATAATTTAACCTAAAATATCTCAAAAATGGTTCATCTAAATATCATTAATGTATACATATTTGAAATCAGAAAAAAAAACATCTTTCGTCGTTGTAGCGCATAATATACAGGGTGTTTCATTCAAAAAAGTTGAAGTTGCCTATATTTTTCCATTTTTTATTGTGATATTTTTTACTGATAATTTTAAAAGATAATATGGAAAAAATCCTATAATTTTTATATAAAACATTTTTTTCTGTCTTCAAAAATAAAGGCCACATAAATATAATCAAAGACCCTGTACAGGGCACCGGGAATGGGGGAACAGGCCCCGAGGAATTTGCGCAATGAACAGTAGGTCAGTCCGGACTTCCATAATTCTTTATTACCATGTATAAAGTTAAAATCATCAAATGTCAAATTTAAACTAAGTATACTTTTACTGTTGTTTTTTATTTTTTGCACAACATTGTTGGTTATTAAACGAGACTAATATAGAATATTTAAAATCATTGTGTAATATTGGATTTTATATCATCTGATTTAATATAAAAAGAATTGATAGGGTCGCTTTACAGCCTGCTATTTAAATGGTAGATTTTTTGGAAGTTCTGTATTTTAACAAAAAAAACTTAATAAAATAAATGAAAACACGAGTTTCTTAAATAAATTTCAAACATTGTGTGATAGTTTCGTGTACTTATCACCAATTTTGTGATAAAAGAAGGGCAAGATAGTAAAAATGAGTTTAACTAAATTATCATATTTAAGGATTGGTATCTAGAAAATAAAACATGGTAAAAAAAACTTACTTTAGATTTGTAATCAGCGCCACCGTATGCAAAAAATCTTCGAAATCGGCGAGAATCAAGAAAAGTAAAAGCTTACCATAATTTAGACTGGTTGTTTGTGTTTTAGGCTCATACAATACTTTATAAGTTTATAATTTCTATAAAATTAAAATAAAATAATTCACCTCATGCAGATAACACAAACAAATTTAACGAAATGTATAGAATTTTTGACATAAGCATTTTTTATTTTTATTCTAAAATATTGGGACAGTCCACCAAGGCTGAGGCTTCAAAACTAACGTACCATGGGTATCTTAAGGTAAAAGGAAGTTTACTTACACAAGACTTAAATATTTGAAAATTTGAAGAAGAAAAAACTTCTGCGGGTGGCAGATTCTAGTCTGGACACTTTGGGGATGACGGAACAAAGAAAGTGAGAAGTTCGAAGTCTCTTAAGTTAAAGTGTAAAAGGATGCGTAAAAGTGGCACTACATGTTGCTCTGTTAAAAACTTCTACTTGCCAACTCCTTGGAGCAGAAGCCGTGAAAATACCAGCTCATCGATAAGTAAGCGTGGGATTATTAATAAGATGAACAGCTCTTTTTAAAATGAAATTACGGATAATAAGAGTTGTAGGAAATGCAATTACCCAGACATAAAAACAATATTCTAAAGATGTCTAAATTGGAATACATACAGGGTATACAGATTAGACGGAGAAAAATGCTTTCTGACTCAAAAGAGAAATTCAAGATTTTTTGAAGCAGCTGACGCTATGGATGTAATGTGTTTGTGTCAGTTAAGGTTGTTCTCAAAAGTAACGCCAAAATAATAAAATTACTTTTTTTCGCGACACCGAACATGACTATGTCTTGAAGCATTAAGCTAAACAAGATTTTTAAAGCCTGATCAGTTTAAGGTCTTGTGAAAGAGATATTTGTATTGACCTGTGCGTGCTTTTCAAATCGGGCCTTTGGCTGGCTTGAGAAATTAAACATTAGAGTGGAGGATATTATCGTCAGCAAAACTAAAAATGGAATTGATTGTAAAAGAGAAAACGTTGATTTAAAGAAGAAACATAGTTGGTGCCCTGGGGCACTCCACTATATGTTTAGGTAGAATGACATTACAATATTATAAGTAACAACAGTAATCGCTAAAATAAGGAGGTTTTTATAATTCCAAAAAACGTCTGTAACCACATAATAAAATCTCACAAGGCAAAACAATCGAAATTAATACGGCGCGGCCAGTATGGTTTCACACGCATCGCGCCGTCGCACAGAAAACGGGACTCCGGCTCTGTCGAAAGTATAATATGTTGCCTACTAATACAGTGATTTATAAATGTGTATGTGGGCAACACATTACAAAAGATCGTGGAATATTATTGTTATCATAGTGGGCGGAACATTTTTTGATCGAATAGGTATTGGGCTTCAAACTTCCTTGCGGGATCCACACTCATAACACGATAAACAGGTGCGCGGAGCAAATATTTAAAAGTAGGCCAAAACTAAGATTATTTGAATTTTTAAAATAGTATGAGTAAATAAAATTAAAACATTTGTTGTTACTCTATTATTAAAACTAAAGTACAAAAACGGAACTTTAATTCAGATAAATTATAGTTACAAACAATGACTAGCGTTCGGCTTTTTATCTCATTAATAATTTATATCTGGATAACTTGGTTGTTTTGGCTGATTCTACCCCCAGAACCATCTCTCTGGCCATGGCCCAGCTTCAAATAAAGTGATTTTCACTAAAAATTGCATATCGTTATTATAAAACAGGATGTTTCTAAATTATTTAAGAGGGTAGTCTTTAAATATTTTTATATAAAAAAAATACACTAACATATGCTAAAAAAGTCTTTTTTTCCAAATGCAGGATGTAATTTTTTTTTCCTATTTTCTAATTATCGGTATATTCAAATGTCGTTTTTTTTTTTAAAAAAAACTTCAATTATTTACAGTGTACTTTGAAAAGCACATTTTATTGTTAACAAAAAGATCAATGCAATAATATGTTTAAAAATGCAAATACAGCACTTATATTTTTTTAAGTTGCCCTCATTTCCCGTCCTATTTATAACCTTTAGTTAATATCTTACATAAGATGTCCCTCATTTTTTTTTAGTTACAGTTTACTTGAAGAAAAAAGAATAACTAGCAACATGATAAAACCATAGTAAACCATAATTATAAACCTGTTAAAACTAATAAATACTGGAAACGTTTAAAGTTGGAGAAAATAAAGGAATTTCGATTTTTCGATGTACACATTTTTGTCTATTTTTTCTAAAACCATAAATTTATATGCACTTCGTATAGTATGAGAGCTGGTGAACAATTTTGAGTAGGTTGTTAAGGCCCTTTAAAAATTTGTGTAATTATTATTGAAACACCTCTAAACATAAAAGTCAATGTCTGGCTAAAGGAAAGCGGTCCCCTTTCAACCCTTGAATTAAAAAAGTTCAAAGTTTGGTATGAGGCAGCTACCCTTCAGCCAGACCTTGACTTTTATGTTTAGGGATCCTTTAAGGAATTACACAAATTTTTAAATCGCCTCAATGTGTGTTTTTTAAAATAGTTTACCAGCTCCCGGACTAGTAAATCATTTTTTGTAGTTACAGAAACACGTTTTGCTTCCATTCAAAATATTTAAATTCGATTCTGGGTGACCATTTAAATGTAAAGAAACTTTATTGTCTCTGGATGCCCCATAGCCTGATTCAAGAGTAGATGACTGAAAACGTGGTGACGAAAAATGCTGAAAATATTTGATAAGAAACAATCCCAGTATGTAAACAACATCAAGATAGGTGACGAGACTTGGCTGTACTGCTACCAGGTGCCGAAAAAAATTATAGCTGTCGTTTTGGCGACAAAAAGGTAGTCACAGCTTAGTGCCGCACTGAACAGTGCCTGCTTAAAGTCAAAGACTGCGGCTAAGGCTTGCACCCAGTATATAACCACTACTGGACTGAAACTTCTTAAGCTTTTAGACCTCGCCTCCTGAGACTTTGCACTGTTCCCACATGTGAAAATAAAGCTGAAGAGAAAACGGTTCTCTAGTGACCAGGTTTTTTTAATGGCTTGGAACAACGAGTCTGCCTCAATTCCGGTTGAAACTTAGTAGAACTGGTTTAATGACTGATTTTGGCGGTTGAAAAAGTGTATTGAATGTGGTATAAATTACCTAAAAAAAAAAATAACAAAGGTGTACTACAAAACTCCTAAAGTACCCTGTTATAGCAAAGGAGAAAAACTATATGTAGTACTTCCGTTGACATCCGGTTTACCTTTAAAAAATCATAAAAGATCTTGTGTTTACAAGTTAACTAACTACAATTAGATTACTATCCTCAAAGATGTCACGACTTGGTATTCGTTCTTATACTTTAATATAAACATTCAACATTTCAGATATTATAACCCCGCACTTTGAAACTTTACCGAACGCGAAAGAAAGTTGTCAAAAGTTTAGATCTTTTCTCGAGAACTTTTTAGAATCCTTGTCAGCTATTTCGGTGACACTAAATGAATTCAAAAGAACTTGTCGTCAAGAGCAAAAGTTTCTCAGTCGAATTATGACTGAAACTTCCGAATTAGGGACAAGTTTTAATGAACTATTTAAAGCCATGCTCCGATGACAGTTTGAGTTGAGTTGGAAGTAAAAAAGTAGGGTATATTTTAAATTTTAGTAAAATTTATTCAAAACGTAGGATGTCTTTAAATATTATAAGGTGAACCAAATACAGCACAGGACTAGAAATATTTAGAAGCAAATAAAAAATATACCTATTTTTTTAATTAAAATATTCGAAAGAATCATTGTTATAAAATAGGTTATACCGGGTGTTTCAAATTCGACTCTCACCATTGGGATCTCGGAAACTATAGGAGATACGAAGATGGTTAAATTAGGGCAAAGTTGGGCATTTATGTGACCAACAATATACCGTTTAGAAAGTTTGAAAATTCCGAGTAATTCCGGAGATATCCGGAAAAAAAACGAAACTTTTGGAAAATCGTTTTATTTTTTTCCTGGGTTTTTTTTCAACGAATTCCAAAGTAAATAATACATTTGCATTGTCACTCTTTCCGCTCTACCGAATGGTGTTCATAGTTTTGCAACTCGACGTTTCGTTTTTCCGTAACCATCATCAACTTTTTTTTTTCTTATGGACGCCATAATAATATGGGAATTCCACAAATTTGAATGGCCCTTTTTATCACATTTTCAAAATTCCCAAAATTCTATTTTTATAAATGCCTGCCCAGACATTAAGACTGAATCGCACTTGGGGTCGTAATTCTCGAAACTGCCGGGGATTGTTTATGCTCCATATGTGTTCATTGTTTCGATTAAATATTCCACAATTGGTGAAAGTGCTCTCATCTGCTCAAATAACATTTTCTAGAAAAGCTGGAAAATCGGGTCGCCTTTGTGGCCAATTAGGTACAAAATTGTAATCGCCTTTCAGAATCACCAGGGTGCAGTTTTTGCGATATGTGGATTTTGTAGCATTTGAAACCACTTTTCCTGATCTCTCTCCAAACAGACGTGTGCGAAGAAACATCCAAATCAGTGTGTATCTGGTGTGTGGATTTACCTGGATTCGTATTTATCTACAAAATATATATTAGTTTTTCATAAACGGTTTAATATTTTTTTACAGTTGATCGCAAAGTAACTAATTCCTAAATTCGTCTAAGTCATAAAGTCGACGCATGCCCGGTATGTATTTGAAAATTGCCGCGTTCGTCAACATTTTTTCCGAATAGATAATCGATTAGGTACTTTGCGTCCTAAAACGAATGTTAACATAAATTATACCTCATTTACGATGTTTTCTTTACTTTCCTCATCCATTCTGTCCCCATATTTTTGTCTGGGCTTTTCAAACGAACCATACTCAGCGAGGTTTCTATCCAATAAGTTGAATAAAGTTCGATGAGGTTGTCGTCTCTCGGGATACGAGTTAAGATACACTTCCGATGTTTTAACACTGTTCCTATCATTCTTGTAATAAAGTTTTACCATATCTCGTTTTTCTTCATTGGTGAATTCCATTTTTAACGACACCACAACTGACAGTAAACACAGAATGTCATTTACACGTCACCGATTTGAGAAATCAAAGCCAACTACGTTATAAAAATATTCTAGTTAATTTTTCGGATTTTCCAGGCAACAAGGGTAACTTATGATACATCGTTGAAAATGTGATAAAAAGGGCCTTTCAAATTTGTGGAATTCCCATATGGCGTCCATAAGAAAAAAAAAAGTTGATGATGGTAACGCAAAAACGAAACTTCGAGTTGCAAAACTATGAACACCATTCGATAGAGCGGAAAAAGTGACAATGCAAATGTATTATTTATTTTGGAATTCGTTGAAAAAGAAACCCAGGAAAAAATAAAACGATTTTCCAAAATTTCGTTTTTTCCGGATATCTCCGGAATTATCGGAATTTTCAAACTTCTAAACGGTATATTGTTGGTCACATAAATGCCCAACTTTGCCCCAATTTAACCATCTTCGTATCTCCTATAGTTTCCGAGATTCCAATGGTGAGAGTCGAATTTGAAACACCCGGTATATTATTACATTTTATTACATTCGAGAAATAACTTCTAGGAAGAACGCCAGAACACGCAAAGTTTAATTTCTTTTTCCGCAATTTTTCACATAAAATTGATATATACACTATACAGGGTGATTTCTGTAGGAGGTATAAGATTTTTTTTAATGGCAACCCCCATTTTTTATTACGGAGTGTGAAAGAGCACATTTTTTACATCTAAAAAATAATTTTGAGTATAAATTGAATAAAAAACATAGGAAAAACGCCATTGAAATTTTAAAATACTTATTTAAATCGTAATGAACACATTTAAAACAACTAAATCTAATGCTTAAATAAGTATTCTCATTTTTTTTTTAATATTTTCAATTACTTCAGGAGGTATAAATTGTGTTTTACGTCAAATTCTATATATTTTTTTAATTTTCTGGCCTTCTTACGTACATCTTTGCCAGTATCTCCACAAAGAGTAATCTATGGATGATAAAACTGACGATATGGGCGACCACTTAATTGGCTCCTGTCTTATAATCCAACGATGGCGAAATACCTTATAAATATAAGAGGAAACAGGTGCTGCATAATGGGGAGATGCAGCGTCTTTAGTATTGAGCAAAGCAAGACCAAGACCGGGCTAGTCTTGGTCTTGGTCTTGCAAGTCTGGTCTTGGTCTTGGTCTTGCACCACCCGGTCTTGGTCTTGGTCTTGGTCTTGCTGCAAGAGTCTTGCTGGCCTTGCTTTTTTTGGTAGTAATAATTTAAACTAAGCAATCTTAAATAAAATATATATTTTTTAATACTTACAAATAAATAAAGAAGGAGACTATATTTTTTGATTTAAAAATTTAAAATATACCAATTTTAACCTTACATGTATATTTAAATTATTTGATTAAAAAGCATATTTTAAATGTAGGGGTTTATTTATTTATAGCGCTTCATTTTTAGTTAAATTGAGACACAACCTGCTTTTATACATTTATGGCATATAGAAACATTTTAGTGATAAGAATTATTTAATTTTTTTTTTTTGAAGAAGCATATAAAATTAAAGCAAATACTGTACTGTGCGAGCAGAAAAAAAATCAATTTTAACATGTGAAATTTCCATGAAAATGATTTTGATATGTAAACATTGGTTTCATGATTCAAAAAAAAAGTCATTCAGGAAGCTTTTCAGTTCAAATAAACTTTTTATTTTCAACTGAGTCAAACATACAAATACTTTATAAACATTCTGCATATACAAGGTGGCTCGATGGTGCGACAAAGCCGATATTAGTCGATATCTCCGAAACCGTTCATAACGGTAAAAAACTGAATATACAAAAATTATAGAAAAAATAGGAGTAAAATGTAAAATTATTTTCTATTTCAGAATTTTCCAAAGAATTCACTACCACTCAAGAAAACTTACTTATTTTTAGCTTTTAACCTAAAATAAAAAAATTATGGCAAAAAATTCATATAAGAAAATCGCTTTCCTGTATGTTATGCTGTAAATTCTTAAACTGTCATATAGGTAAAATTCTGTTTTGACAAAAATGACGTTTTCATTATACTTTGGCATTGTTTTGACTTTTCCGTCTAAGCCGGATGTGAAATTTAAAATCCAATAATATAAAAAGTATTCCTATATGACATGACAAATATATTTTTATTAAACCATCACTTTTACATTAGTATATTAGTTTTAAGGAGCAATTAAATGATGCCACCTCTTACAGTGTAGCACAAAAATTTTTGATACACCCTGTAAGTGGAATCACCAGATAGCTAATTTAAAAATAAATAGGAAAAGGTAAGTAATTTTCAGCTTCTATAACTTTTGTACTCCTAGTTTTTTTTCTGTTGTAAACGGTCTTGGAGATATCGAGCTTTGTCGGACCATTGAATAACAAACCTATTATTTTTTAAACATGTTATTGAATTTACTAGTTATCGTTGTTAGAGAATTTTCCAAAAGAACAAAGTAATTATTATTTTATTAAAAAAACCTGGTACTCATAAAATTGTCGCCTTTTTAGGCAGTTCTCGGCATTTCTGGTCATGTCTGTATGAAAGAGTCTTGCAGGTCGGTTTTGGTCTTGCGTAGTCTTGCACTCCTTGGTCTTGGTCTTGGTCTTGCAAGAGAGAAGGCGGTCTTGGTCTTGGTCTCGGTCTTGGTCTTGGTCTTGCTGCAAGACCAAGACCGCAAGACTAAGACCGGTCTCGCTCATCACTAAGCATCTTGTTAAAAAAGGGCAATTTCTCAGGCTTCTCTGGATGTTAGGAAATCAAATTATTATCTTTAACAGTCCAAAGATACCTTCAGTTTCTTCAAAATGATATCGAGGACCTCTTGGAAGGATTGCCATTGCAAATCTACAATAATATTATTTGGCAGCAGGATGGTGCTCCACCTCAGGCCGTTCGAGAGTGATAGTATATTTGAAGGGCGTTACAACGAGTGGATTGGCCGTAACGGAACACTTATTGGCCACCAATAGCCCAGATATTACACCAATGGATACATTTTTATGGGGCCACTTAAAAAACTAGTTTATCAACGCCCAATAGAAATATCGATAAGCTACAGCAAAAATTGTGAATGAAATTGACAGACTTAACAGGAATACAATATTATAAGGGACTTCTGGAAAGACTCAAAGGGGGCATCGGTCCTGTTTCGAAAACAACGGAGGAATATCGAACATTTATATTATTAGATGTCTGGTGTTCTTAGATTAATTTATTGTTTTTCTTGGGGTATTTGTTTTATATGTTTATTGTTTTTATATTTGTTTTGTATCTATTCTACAAATAGGTCTTTAATTTTAGAATTGTATCTATTGTATTACAATGTGTAGATGGTCTTTTAATGAATATTTTATTTTTTAACGTTATTTGTTCCTAATTCATGAAAAATATAAACAATTTTTAAATTTTATTTTCTTAGTTGTCTGATTGACACTATCCTTAAGGAGTGAACAGGTGTCCGTGTCAATATTTCAGGTGTTAATGACACGGTAGATAAAAATTTTTTCGATTTAAACGTGCAGAAAAAGGGCTATTTTAAATTAAAAACATATCCTTTTTGGATCAAAAGATACACGAGGAATCGGATAATCACATAGAAAATATGGCATTCCATTTAAAAAAAAAAAAATAAAATGACCCCTAGCAGTTTTATTTGATGTTTAATTCTTTAACATTAAATATTTTCGAATTCGAAGAAAAAAAATATATATGACAGCTATTTCACTTTTTTTTTTATAAAAGTACAGGTAGATTCAAATAAGCGGCCCGTCTAGTCTTCTTTGGATAACCCTGTACCTTTTTGGATGAAATTTTTGTATATTCTCCGAAAGTTACGGTTACGGTGTCATTCGATTTGATATATTATGCAGAAACTTAACGGAAAAGTCCCAAAAGGGGCCGATGAAAATCGCAAAAGTTATAAACATTTAAAAAAAGTAGGGGTTTGGTTTTTTTAATATCTCGAAAACTATCAAAGATATTCGTAATTTGAAAGAAGATCTGAAAAGAGGAGGAAATTTCCTAAAAAAAGTGCTACCTTCTGGAACTGTATTTTTAATATTTATAATTTTTACTGAGCCCTTAAAATAGCGCTAAAAGCTGGTAGTCTGGCTTCCGCGCGTATTGTTACCTGTCCGAGTGAACGAATCGCGCGAAGGAAGCCAGACTACCCGTCTTTTAGCTATTTTCAGAGATTCTGTAAAAAAATTATAAATATTAAAGATACAGTTCTGGAGAGTTTCACTTTTTTTTTATTGACACAATTTTGGGAACTTTTCCTAAACTTTTTACCAAAATTCAAATTGAAAACTTGTTGTAAGTTTCGGAGAATATTTTAAAAAATCAAAAATTTTTAATATTAAAAAATTGTTTATAACTTTTGCAATTTTTTCGACCGCTTTTGGGTTTTTTCAAACTTTTACATAATATCCAGAATCGAATACACTTATTGTAATTTTTGGAAATATACAAAATTTCATCAAAAAGTACATGTTGACCAACTTTGTTTACTTGGGAAAAGTTAAAAAAGTTAAATATTTACTCTAAAGTATTGTTTTATTTTCAACAGATAGTTTTTTTCTTGCCAGTTTAGTTAAAAATGAATGCAAGTTCAATCATTTTATCTATGATCATCTACAAGATCCTTAATTATTTCCAATAAGTCAATAATCTATTTTAAAAAATAAATAATTGCTTTATTTATATTGTAAAAATATTCGTTTATTTTATTGACTTTGGCTCCAGACAAGTTTTTTTATTTGGCTACGAAAGTTTTCATTTTCTGTGTTGGAGCGAAACTCCCTAGTTTCTGTGCAGCACTAAATATATTTTGGTCAATATAAGGATTTGTTTATTCTTGTAATTTAGGTTTTTTATCTATTATGTAATTAACTAGTATTACTGTTTTTACATATTTCTTAATTGCATGTTTTAAATGTGTTTGTCTTATATATTTATTTTCTAATACAATTGTTCCTGTTTACATAAAGTTGTCAAAAATATCTATTATATTCTATTCTATTATAGTTTGTCTCAAAGTATACCGTTTTAGCTCTTGCCTTCATTTATGGATTATACCTGCCGACAACAATAAAACTGCGGATCAGTAGGTATTAAAGGACAGAACATTAGGGATGGACTCTAATAATATAAAGATTTATAATTTATTGTTTATTTAGGTAGGTATGATCTTAAAATTACATTAAGAAATTAAATATATCCAAAGTTTTAATAAATTTATAACTATATTATCTATGCATAATTACATTTTTAATCTGAATATCTAAACCTAATTCTGTTTCACTATCAGAGTCATCATTGAGATTAATTATAATAGGATTTATGTTGTTATGGATAGAAATGTAAGAGTTCCCAATTTTTACAATTTGCTGTACAGAATTTTTTAGCTCTCAACTGGTATGTTAGTAATTACTTTTTTATCAAATTTATAACACTAGGACTTAAAATAGGTGTAACATTTTCTGCTCTGATCTTTGATTTTACTTGGTTCCACAAATGCTTTATAGGGGGTTTAAAAATACAGTGATACGGAGGAAGACCTAAGACAGTATGCCCAGCCTGTTCAGCAAAATTATCACTTACATATTGTTTTTTAATTGCATATGAATTTATGACTTCCAAAAGTTGCGCTTTTTTGTAACTAAATTCAAAAATAAATATCATTTTCTAACAAATATTCCTGATTTCAGTTTTTGAACTTGATGGAGCTGGTGCTTAGTGTAGCAGACGGCTGTGGTAGCTTGCGTTATCCATGACAATAACACTGTTGTTTGGAATATTTTTTAAACAATATTTTGAAACCAGTTTTCAAAAAGTTATGCACTTGTATCCTCATGATAATCCAAGCAAGAATCCTTAATATTCTTTGCAGACAACAGCAAACAGTTTGGAAAAATCCGCGCAGCTATTATGGTAAAAGCGTTTTCCTTTATTTAAAGGGACTTTCTCTGACAAATTTGACCGGAATCAACCCATTTTCGGATACTGTTCGTGATGAACCTATTTCATCAGGTAAATTATGATCTGTTTTCTAACCTATATCTTTTAATTTCTTGAAGGTAATTAAATCTCCTAAAGCGTAATCTTGTATTCCATTACTACTTGTCTTTTAATCTATTTTGCGGTATTTAAATCCCATTTTACAAAACAACTCTTGGAGGGTGGCACGGCTAATATTTATAATTGTTTCGTCTTTCGTCTAAGCTTCTTTTTATTTATTCCATAGGAATAACTCCGCTTTCATATAAGACAATATATTTTCCTTTTATTAGGTCCTGATCACTATTGTCTATACGGTGAGATTGAAAATCACTACTGTTTTTGTTCAATTCTTTCACTTATAATTATATCCCTTATCGAGATATTGGAATTTTTGTAAAGGACAGGTTTCTTTTAAAGCATTTTTGTTTAATTAGACCTCTACTGATTAAAGTTTCATAAACATTTTTCACAACCTGTTTTGCATCTAATGTCAAATGATTTCGAGGCGACATAGTTATATTCTCGTAAAACAACTTTTTCGAAACGCACAATAAAAACGGTTATTCAACACTGCCATTAAAA
Organism: Listronotus oregonensis; assembly: GCA_019359885.1. Classification (NCBI taxonomy): domain Eukaryota; kingdom Metazoa; phylum Arthropoda; class Insecta; order Coleoptera; family Curculionidae; genus Listronotus; species Listronotus oregonensis. Next base: position 17,746 of record JAHBCN010012109.1, read on the forward strand.
TATTAGCCAAAATATTTATATGCCTAATGGTTAATTCTCAAGAAATACCTGGCTCACCCCTGCCCTTATGAACAAATGGGTTTACCCAATAACAATAGGTAATAAAATCGTTAAAGGTTTATTGGGGTATGGTCCGTCAAAAGCCATAACGATACACTTTAAGACAGACTATAATTTAAGTATTATTTATCTATTATGTAATTAACTAATATTACTGTTTTTCACATATTTTGTAAATTGCATTGTTTAAATGTGTTTGTCTTATATATTAATTTTCTGATACAATTGCACCTGTTTACATAACGTTTTCAAAAATAACCATTATATTCTATTCTAATACCATAAAGAGTTTTAGGAACATTTACCAATGCTATATCTAAATAACTTTTCCAATTCTAAGATGTGTGTGTTTGGGATTAAGTCTCCGCCAATGTACCACAACCGAGTGTAAATTGAAAGCGATTCTTGTCGGCAAAAAAGGGCGGCACAGGTGACGTCAAGCGTGAGTTAGTGCGGTCAGTCCCGCCATTGAGACACGCATCATTGCCGCCCAGCACAGAAAAAGTTCATTACAAACAATTAAATTAATTTTTCATTTATACCAGCAAGATCTTATCGCTTTTATTAGTTGATTCAACAAAGAAAACTAATTTAAGTAAGAAGTGACTTAATAAACTTCTTGGTCTTTATAATTCTCTAGTAATTTTTACTAACAATAATTTTGTTTTTGTATTTTAATATTTTATTTGTACTTAATTTAGGAAAATATTTTTGAATTTAAAATGCCACTCATATTTTACCGTATGACATATGTATATAGATTTTTTTAACTAGTTATTTAAATTAGTGAGACGATAAGACGTATATACAACAAAATGGTTTTCATTTTCCTAGGTAGTAACCATCCATGGTCAAAAGAATATCTGGGACCAGTATTTATTAAATAACATCTGTTTGTACAATTATTTACTAGAAAGGTTTAATATTGTCGAGTTATTACTCCCTAGATGGTTGTTTTAAACATACTGTATGTTCCAAAGTGTACATAGATCAAACACAACTTTTAAGCAAATTTTTTTTTTAAAGATTATATTCATGGTTCACATTTGATGGTACATAGCCACAACTTCAGTAATAATTATTAAAACCTACGTATGGATTATATTATATTAAGTGGCGAGTTGGTGTAATGGCAGCGTACCAGCCTCTTAGCCGAGAAGAAGACCCGGGTTCGATCCCCGCACTGTCCATTGGACTTTTTCATAACTCGTCACCTCACAGAAGGCAATGGCAAACCACTGTGTAGTATTTCTGCCTAGTAAACCCTCTCACATGTGCTTCGGAAGGCACGTTAAGCCGGTGGTCCTATATCTGTGTCTTGTTGGTACGCAACACAGATATGTGCGAGAGGGCGCCTACACTCTAAAATAGAGTATGGCACTGCAAGAAGATGGATTATAAAGGTAAAGAAATTAAAACAGACAGAAAATTTTAGATGGTCAACTATAATAGTGTTCACTCACTGCTCACCATTAAATATCCTTTTTAGAAAATATTTGTAGACAACAGAATCCTAGATATCCTTTGGGACCACTGATAGTTACTACCTGGGAAAATATAAACCATTTTAATGTACAGGGTTTTTCCTTATAATTTGGCATGCTTTTAAAGGTATTATTTAAAGAAATATAAAAAAGGGGTTTGGCAAAAGATTTGATTTTTTTAAGGATTTGAAATGAAATTTAGAAAAACAACTAATGATAAAAAAAAAAGAAAAACAGGAATATTATTTATTAATGGAACAACCTGTATGTTATTGAAAAAATTAAAATTTGCATTTTCCCCTTTTTAAAAAATATATGAATAACATGTCTATTTTTTGGATAAGCAGTTTTGTCTTTATTTTTACTTTTAAATTTTTATTTCAAATCTATGCAATGGATACTTTTAGGTCTAGTAAGCCGAAAGCCAAACAGAACTTCTATGTTCGATCTCGTTGACCAAGGATGACGATAGATAAGGGAAAAAAATGACCCAAATTGAAATTTTGTTTGGCTTTCACGGCTTACTAGCCCTTTTTGGAGGGGCCTTTAAAGCATTTTAAACTTTTAAGGAAAACCAATGCAGTATTCACTTATATTCGCATTTTAAGTTTTCCGGAAGATCTTCCAAAACTATTCTCCTTTTTCTCTCTCTTTTTTTAAAATGATTTTTATGGAAATTCCCTTAATATAAAATTTTTGAATAAGTGCAATACACAATTGGTTTTGGGACCCTAAAAGCTTTTTAAAAAACCGTAATAAAAACCGGGGCCAACTAAAAAAAAGTTAGATGGAGCTCAAAGACGAAACGTCGAATTAAATCTAATAAAACTGTCTCGAAAAAAAAGTAGATTAAAATGTTTTATTTTTTAATTTATTAAATGATGATAAAAAAATAAAATTAAATCGGAATTTTTGGCTTTTCCAAAATTTTTCGAATATTAAATTTTTAAAAATTTTAAGGGGGCATTTTGATCAGCATTAATTAACCAAAAAAAAATTTAAAATTTTAAAGGATTACAAAATTTATGATTAAAAAATAAATATGGAAATTTATCTTTTATTCAAAAAAATTACTAAAATTTAAAATTTTTTTTTTAGGATTACAAAGTATTTGGGAAAATTAAAAAATTTAATACGGGGAAAAATTTCTTAATTTTAAAACGTTTAAAAATTTAAAATTATTTTAGGTTTAAAAAAGGATTTAATGATTAAATTCATAAACTGGTTCAATTATTTCATATCATAAAAAGTTAAAAAAATTTAAAAATATTTTAGAAATGCGCAGTGATTGCGCATTTCTAAAATATATATTCTGCTCATTGTTACAATTCCCTAGCATTGAAAATGATTTTAAACGTTAATCATTTTTAATCTTGTCAAATCATTTTTTCTAATCAGGGTAAAGTTAACTCAATTTTAATGCTTTAATCTTTTGAATTATTAGAGTTGTCAATGGTGGTATGTTTTGCATCTATTAAATTTTTTAAGTCAAGTATTTGCATTTGTCATGATTTTTCATACATGTTTCAGCAAGAATCTGTTCAGTACATTTTAAACAAGAATGTTTTAAAAAAAATGTTGTGAATACGGAACGCTTATTGAGCTTCAACCTCTTATACGGCTTAATTATAGTAAAATATATAAGTGAATTTTGTTAAACCCAGAATTATTCGTGTTTAATTGATTTATATCATTTAAATTGTCGCGCCCCAATATGGCGGATTTGGATCAAAAACATAATTGGCTGTTCAAGAAGGCTGCGTAGTCACACACCTTGTTGGCTTACATCATAGTATTAATAAGTAGAATTTAAAATTTAAAAACTGTTTTATTAAATTTAGATGTCAAAGTTCCATCAAGTAACGACCAATTACATTAATTACTTCTTTAGCCAAAAATATTATTACAAAATCAAAAAAAAATAAGGAAAAGTAAATGATAATGTTATCTACGGAATGGTTATCCACTGTCGCCTTTTGTCGTACTGCTGTGACTCGCGTCGCGGAAACAGCGTCACCAATTATTTAAAAACTTTTCCCCTAAAGCAATTCCAAAAACGCCTAAATTTAAACCAAAAGTTCTTAACTATAAACTGTGTATTTATTCAATTCAATAAAATTAAACAATAAAAAACTAGTTTTTAATTAGTTAAAATAGTTTTATTAATAATATTTATTTAATATTATTAATTATATAATTTAAAATTATATAAAGGTAAAGATACTAAAGTACAGGGTCTTAGATTATATTTACCTGTCTTCTGGAGCCTTTATTTTTGAAGACAGAAAAAAATGTTTTATATAAAAATTGTAGGTTTTTTTATATTATCCTTTGAAATTATCAGTAAAAAATTATCGAAATAAAAAAATGGAAAAATATAGGCAATTTCAACTATTTTTAAATGAAACACCCTGTATATTATGCGCTACAATAAAAGATTTTTTTTCTGATTTCAAATATATATACATTGATGATATTTGGATGAACCGTTTTTAAGATATTTAAGCTTAAAATATAAATAAATTGAAAAAAAATCATATTAGTTCAAGAAAGCTATGAAAACAATGAAATTGTTTTAATAAATTTGACGTATTGACATTGTAAAAAGTTGAAATTTATCATTTTAACTATTAAAAGTAGTTTGTATTGCTTTTTTGTCGATGGGCTATTTAGAAGAACAAAAAATCGCTAATATGCGTCTTTTTTATGGTAGCAATGATAATGTGGCGACAGTGCAAAGAAAATATTACTTATTATATCCTTAACAACGGGTACCATCTATAGATACTATTAAATACACAGTAAGAAAGTTTATTGAACGAAAAAGCTTTAAAATGAGGAAAAGGACTGCAGCACGAAATGATAACATAGTTTTGGATATCCTCGTTTTTTCAGGATAATACTTTTTCTATTGGACTAGCACTAACTACTTTTAATAATTTTAGAAAGTCCTGAAATATCATTCTCCAATGCGGCATCTAAACTTAATAAAACAGATTATAATTTTTTTTTTTAACCTTATAAATTTATGTCCGTTCAGAATCTTCCTGAACAAAACATGCAGGACCGACCTAAGTATGCATTGGAAATAGCTAGGTTTATGCAGCAGGATCCAAAGTTTTTAAATAAAATACTATTCACCGACAAGTCTTTCTTCACTTTAGCAGGAATGTTTAATCACAAAAATAAACATTATTGGTCCAGAAAAAACCCTCACTAAATTCAGCAATATAACAATTTTATTGTTTCCATGGCTTTCTTAATACTAATATGAAACATTTTTGTAATTTATTAATAATTTAACCTAAAATATCTCAAAAATGATTCATCCATCTATCATCAATGTATATATAATTGAAATTAGAAAAAAAGATCTTTCGTTGTAGCTCATAATATACAGGGTGTTCCATTTAAAAAAGTTGAAGTTGCCTATATTTTTTTATTTTTTTATTGCGATATTTTTTGACTGATAATTTTAAAAGATAACATGGAAAAAATCCTACAATTTTTATATAAAATATTTTTTTCTGTCTTCAAAAATAAAGGCCTCAAAAGCCACGTAAATTTAATCAAGGACCCTGTACTTTGTAATTTTTTAAAAGTGTAAATAAAATTTTATCCCTAAACAGGCCTTATTAATTCTGACGCCTCTAAAAAACTTTTTAAATAAAATTTTTCCCCTTAATTTAAGGAGAAAACCCAGAAGTTCCTTGGAGGCTGTCGAGAAAGAGTGGGGAGACTTCTTTTTGTGTTGTAAAATCGGCAACATTGAATATTCTTTGCCCTGCTTCGATATAAAATAAAATGTTTTTTTTCTCACGCTCCTAACACAACGTAAATTCAAAGTCCCAATGAATTAATTTGTATATCAAAATACATTGATAAAAATTTTAAAGAAATGTTGAAAAAATCAATATTTCTCACCCTCTCACCCGCTTTCCTAAAACCACTAAGATCATTCTGGATTCCGCCACTAGGAGCATTATGCAGTTATAAAAATTAAGTGAAAAATAGATTTTAATATATTTAACCTGGGTGTGTTAACACGGTTCTGTTACGGATTTTGATGATGAAAGACTAATTTACTGTGTAGGTACTGGTTTAATTTCTCCTTTTACTTAATTGCGGTTTATATAGAATTAATATTAAACCTTTTAATTAGTACCCAGAGTACTAAAACAGGAATACTTAAAGCAAAAAACAGGAAAATAAAATCACGTAAAAGAAAAATACTATTAAGCGGAATATTACGCAAACGATTTCTTACAGCGGATGTGTTATGTTATTTATTTAATTTTCAAGACCAAAGTTATAAAAAACCATAATTATAGACGGCACAAGTTAGATTTAAACTCTTATAAAAAAGTAACCATCCGGTCTTGAAGTTTCAATGAACACCAACAATTCTCTTTAGCAGTTTATTTCTTAAACGGACACGAAAAATAAAATAAATTTATTTCTATTTTAAATTGTCCATTGTACTGTAAGTTTCATAATGACAATCATTATTCATAGAGAACACAAGTATGGTTTAACAACGGAGTTCTATTTTGGTTTACTCTTTCGGCTTTATTACGTGTCACAGGAATTCAGTGAGCTGTTTTGTTATACAGAGTGGCTAAACGAAAACGAGCGAAGGGCCTTTCGAGTACTTTTCATATTTTGTGAGAAAAACGCTCGTACTCGTATACCTTTTTTTCGAGGGGAAACTTTTTAGTCATATGCAGAAACCCAGGTCGGCAACTTTTTGACTACGGTGAATTCCACCCCTGAAATCAAATGAAAGGTCAAATTGTACCTTGTTTGAAGGCTCTTTTAAATCCCTTTATGCCATTCAACCAGAGTTTTTGGAAGAGTTAAGCGATCGCATCAATTTTAAATGTAATCAAATTACTTTTGAAATACTTGGAAATGTGCAAAAAAATTCGACAACATCTTTCTCATGGAAGCTAAGGAACCTTTTAACATCTCTTAAATTTAAATTCTTTTTAGTGTAGTAGCAGGGTAGATTATTTACTTTACTTTCACTTTGTAAAAAAAGATTATTATTAAGAGTCCATTTGCGCCGGAAAATTTGGGTCCCAAATTTTGAGGGTAATGTTTTTCTCAAAAAACGGTATAAGTTATCGAAATTTTCAAAAAAATATATGAAAGCCAACACTTAAATCTAGGTTTCTGCTGTAATAGTTTTTAAATTTGGATTTAGTTTTTTAAAATTTCCTTGAGTGAAAGTCACCCTAAAATCGGTTATGTTTAGATACTATTTTCCCCTTAACTCGACTTATATTTCAAAAATCCGTTACAGCAGAGGCATAGATTATTTTCTTCCTTTAAAATGGTGTATAGTTTATGTCATTTAAGGAAAATAGTTACCAAAAAGTTATCTCCTGTAGGCTTGCAATCGGAAAAACATGCATCGATACACGAATTTGGGAAAAACCTAAATAAAAATAATATTTTTAATGCCTATAAAAATTTGGATGGGAGTTTTTAATCTCCGCCCACTGTCTCCGCGTCCTTTCGCCCGACCCCTAAGGTGTAGCGTAAATGCACTCTTAACTCAAGAAATTTAAAATCAGTAGAACCACCTAGTATATTGAAAATTACTGTACCAAATGAGCTAAAGTAAGTGTGACGCGAGGAAAAATTAAATACCTCTAAAACAAGTTTCTATTCCCCCTTTTTTCTTTTTGATCTTAGATTCGCACCCCTTTTGAAAAATTTTTTTTTCTTTAACACTCCTATTAAAAACCACTGAATCAAAACAGCCTAATGTAGGTATGTATATAAACAAGGTATAGCTCGTCCTCCCTTTCCATTTAGGTCTTCAGGGGTGGAATTCCCCCCATCCAAGGGGTTGCGGATAGAGGTTGCTGCATATTCTCTAAAAGTTTTCCCCTCAAAGAAAGTATAGCATTTTAAAATTACAAACCTTTCTGTCCTAAGTAAAATGCTATTTTATTTAAATTTTTTTATTTTATGTTTAATATTTATTTACTTCATACATAAATAATAGATCCTTGCTTCTACTCGTATCTCACATGTATATTGTTATTTTCTTATTTAATGTTATTTTTTAGCATGTAACTTTAAAATTGTAAAATTTTCTGAAATAATAAGAAATGATGATTAAACCAATATGAATGCGGGATAAGTGTAAAAAGTGTACTGTAAGTAATATGCTGTTTGTATTCTTTCAAGTTGGAACGGCAAAGCATTATCATCTCGTAGAAAATTTTCGAAAAATACGATGTAATCTCATAAGAAGTTGTTTACTGAATTATTCCATCCATATATAGTGTGTGTTAGATTTGCTTGATTTATGTTGACTTTGATTATCAGGACTTTTAAAAGTGTGTTTTTATTTAAATAAATAGTTTAAGTTTTTCATTTGGAAAATTTCAGCTGATTGTCAAAATATCGTTTTTTTATACGTCACTTCTTGGGCCCAAATTAAACACATCGGTTTTCGTTTAAAACTGGTTAATCTGGATTTGTCAAAAGGTTTCTTTTTGGTAATATACAATAAACCCCAAAATTTCGGGCGCACTAAAATTAAAACCAAAAGATCCGAAAGTTATGGGAAAAAACAAAAAAAAACAAGGGTATTTTTAAGGGTCTTAATGTAATTTAAAAATCTTCAAAAATCGAAACCGGGGAATTTTTTAAATTTGTACTTCTAAGAATTAAAATTTTAAAATTTATCGAGACGTCAATATTTGAGGTGATTATTGATTTTTAATACTAGAAAAAGTATTTTTTCGGGCTGTTTTCGACGTAAAAGGAATCCCCGAGAATAGAGGATTTTCTCGTAAATGATTCTTTTTCACTATATGGACACGTTTTGGTCTCATAGAGCAATGATGTATTTTAGGTTCACCGAGGAGATGGTTTTTGAAAAACTCTGAGCAGTACCGGCTCATCGTAGATTTGTTTATTAAAGAAATCTCTGATTTGTCCCGCATTATGTCACGGTTCACCATAAGTTACGAGAACCCAAATGTAAACTCCGTAAGAACATTGCACTTTACCACCGAAGCCTCTGTGAAATTCCGAGGTCTTTAAGATATTTCCATTGATTGACAAAAATTAAGGCCGTTCTTTCAATTTTTGTATTTTTATTAAAAAAAAATCCCAAATTTCACTTTTTTAAACTATTTAACTTTATATAAAAATGTAAAAAGCCAAAATGGTATCATATTTTTTTTTGATTTGGGGGGCACTAGAAATTCATGATTTTCCCCCCTGACCGAAAAATTTTCCCTTTTTTATGACATTATAATTTTCATTCTTTTTTAAACCCCAATTTTTTTTATCAAATTTAAACTTAATAAGACCCATGTATATATAAAGTATTATAAATATATGTAATTAAATGTAAATAACCTGTAAATTACAAAAAAAAAAGTGATTTAAAAAAAACACTGTAACCTAAAATATGATATATTTATTAAAGGTAAAATTTTTTTTTAAAATTTCTTTAAATTCCTAGTACTGGTTTCTGATTTTGCCCAGGACATTGGATAGAAAAAAATCAGTGGGTCAAGAAATTCTTTTTTTCTATATAATAAATAATAAACAATTATCGACTTAGAAAAATACCCCAGAACCCACCCTAGCTCTCGAATAAATCTAGCCGGAGTCTTTGGTAAATTATAAAAAAATAAAAATTCCCAAAAATTTTTATTTAAAAATTTTCCTGGGAAATTTTTAAATTTTAAAGGATTTTTTTAAATCTTAAATTTAAAAGGGGATTTAAAAGCCTAAGGCCAAAGTACTAACATATCGCGAAGTAACTTTCTACAAGAGTGATCTAAGGTGCTTACGGATATTATTTTCTTTTATTTTTCACTACTACGAAGAGGGCTACTAAGGAGTGGGGTAACTAAATAAAAATAAAAAATAAATTTAAAAATTATGAAGAAAAATAGATAGATAGATAGATAGATAGATAGAATTTATTGCCATAAAATATACATTTATATAAAAGGGGCGTACTAGAAAAAAAAAAATTTAAAAAAAATATATAATAAAACAAAAAACAATAAAATATCATATAAATACCTCATATACACAAAAACATTGACAAACAATAAAAATGTACAAACAAATAAAATATGTAAAAAAAAAAATTAAAAATATAAAGACAAATACCAACAAAAAATAAAAAACCAT
>JAHBCN010012110.1:0-27418 GCA_019359885.1 Listronotus oregonensis
AAGATATAGGGCGGTAGAGTTAAAAAAAAAGAATTATATTATTTTATAAATGTCGATAGACAAAAACGTATAAAATTTGGGATAAATATTTTTATTTTCCAAGGTTTTTTAACAACAGTATTTTTAATCATCTGCTGTCCTAAAAAAGGGTTGAAATATGGAGCCGTTAATGGTTTTTCAATTGAATCTTTTTTGAGGTTAGAAATATGCAACTTAGGAAATTGTTTGAGAAGGCTCCACTTATAAGGGCAGTTAATTGTCTAGTGAATTTTGTTACTAAATTGTACCATTCTTGAGTAAAAAAAAATACCTGCCGTTCACACGAAGTCGGCATAAAACACAGTCATACAACGGAAAAACCATTAAGGTTTGCAGATTTCGAATCTTTCTCAGGGTAGCAGATGATTACAGTTATTATTGTTGTAATGTTTAGCGTTATATAATTTTTTTCCTAAAAATTTACTGCCCTGCAGTTCAAAAGTTAAAAAGTTTAGGACATATGTTTAGTCCGTCCGTCAAAGAAACACCCTGTATCTATAAGTAAGTACAGAGTGGACCATAAGTTAGGTTAAATTTAAATTTATAGTCCCGCGCAAACCCAAGCGTCACAGGGAGCGAAAAAATAATAAGTTTTCTCAAATCGCCAGTTAAAATGAATAGATCTAGCAAATAAAACAGCATCGATGTTAAACAAATTGAATGTCGCCTCTCTCCACTAAAGGACGAGCTGAAACATCTGCCGGTAAAAAATTAAGTCAAGTTTATTTTTCTTCTTCCCTAGAAAGTATATGATGTATTATTAAAGAAATATCGTAATTAACTCATAAAAGAAGGTATTTAAAACCGAGTCAGCCGGACAGACATTGAGTCTGCGATAAATTGTTAATAATTACTTTTTGTTAAATCCCGATAATCTATTATTTATTGTCTTGTAACAAATATTTAATTTGAACTATTTAAATACGATATCTAAAATTAATTTGCAAATTAGCTACATGAAAAAAGAACATTACATTGTAAAACCGCAAAGAAGCTAGGCATTTCTTATCTGTTATTATTTATAAGCTAACACTTTTCAAGGCGAAATTACTGTATTTACCTCAATCATGGTGTAATGATAACTTACATATCAGTCTGCCATCGGGCGCGGATGTGAGATTTTGCGAAAGATATGCCGTCGTATGAACTACTTAATAACAAGATCGGAGCAATTTAAAAATTATTTTATATCTTGCAACGTTTTTCAATAAGTTATTATTGCAGATTAAGAAAAGTTAAACTCAATTCTTTTAAACAATCCGCCCGAACTAAATCTCGGTATCCTATGGCTTTTATAGTCAACCCGCATAACTAATAGAAATAAAAGCTATTAGGTAGAAGATCACAAAAAAAGACTATAATTCACAGGCCAAAAACACATAAGTCTATGAAGTTTGGAGTACCTATAAGTTGGCAAGAACAACAAAATCATCATGACGACTGTTACTATAATATCACCAATATAGTGGGCATTTATAATCGCCAGATATAGAAATATTCCAATATTTCTGAAGCAAAAAATCTCTTATCTCTATAAAAAATGTTCCATCATCAGTTTTTCACTAGGCAAATTAAAGTACAGTAACGGCCATTAAATCTTGGGCAATTTTTTTCCCTTTCGTAAAATAGGCTTATGCCACCTTCTACTGAATATAAATACCTGTTGAAAAACCTAATAAAGAAACAGGTGTCCGTTGTCAGAGTCTAAAAATATTTTAAAATGCCAAACTTAACTTTGGATTTAAAAGCATTAATTATCCTTTATATTGAGCAGAGAGGTTGGCCACAAAGAGATGTGGCGGAAGAGCTTAACATCCCAAAGAGTACTATTCATTTTGTTTAAAAAAATGGCAGGAAACACACTCCTTTGAGAGAAAAACTGGAAGTGGTCGCCTCAAACTATCGAATCAAGAACAAGACAATAATTTATTTAATGTTTTTTTGTTCATACGGCCCGGCAAGTCGATGAATGGATTGAAGAGCAGCATATCAGGGTTTTACCGTGGCCCGCACGTAGTCCGGATTTAAATGTTATGGAAAATGTTTGAGCTTATTAGTTGAAAAAATAAATAGGGAAAATGAGTTTAGGCCGCAAAATGTAAAGAAACTTAAGGATAAAATTTTAGAGGCGTGGAAAAAGTTACGAGGAAATCAGGACTACGCCCGGGCTTTGGTCCATTCGATGCCTGGAAGGCTAAACTCTCTCTTAGAAAAAAACGGGGCCGCAATAAAATATTAAATTTGTTTGGAAGGATATTTAAGTTTGTTTGCATTTATTAAATTGTTACTTAATTTATTAATTTGTTAGTTTTTATAAAATATAAATATTTTCTTTTACCTTTTGCTTTATTTATAGTAATTAAAGGTAAAAAAGTGCGATTTACAAAAATTGACAGAAAGTCAAAATTTAACAAATTTTTGCCCAAGATTTAATGGCCGTCACTGTACCTAGTGTTTTCCAAGTTTCTCAAGATGGGGACTTTAAATTTTGTTGAGAAACATTAAATTCTAAAAGATTTTCAGAAAATAAGTGTACAGATTACTTTATATCGTACGAAACCTCCATAAAATTGGTAATTATTGGTTCCTTTTTAATAGGATTTTGTATTTATCTTTACTGATAAGATCGTTATTTTAATTTATATTAAAAATGCGAAAACAGGAACAGTTTATATTCTGTCAAAGTCTATCAAATAAAATATCTCCTGGTAAAAAGTTTAAGGAAATAGGACTGTTTTACATAAATGAAGAGTATGCAAATTACATGTCAAGAGTATAATACTCTTAACATTGTTAACATAAGGGCCAAGTTCCTGTCCAAAAATTAAGGCCACTAAAAGAACTGAGAAATTAGTTCTGTCCAAAATTTTTTCCACTATTTTTTGACTTGGCAAGCTTTTTACTGATTTGTCTGTATAAATGTCCTTTTTTTGTCAATACACACAGTTTTCTCATTGATAGAGACAGATCAGTGAAAACCTTGCCAATTAAAAAAAATAATGGTCTAATTATAGATCTCAGTACTTTAAAAGACCAAGGTTTTTTGATAAAAACTTGGCCCTTATTTTTGGATGCTTTTGACTTATTTTTCTTCTTTTTCTGAGTTTAATAAATGAAAAAAAATGGACCCGGGGAAAGGGGTGGTTTTCAGTATACCATGCTCTGTGGCTAAAACGACATCTGACTGAACACGAAGCACGAAATTTGTTTATTTTAAAGGCCCTTAATTTGCCCCTGTTTTAAAGTATGATAGGAAATATGTAGCGATTTTCTTTCTTAAGCGAATAAAATTTTGCCTGCATTTTAAATTCTTAGACAATTATGACCTCAGGAACTTAGGTTTGGTTAGATTGCAAACTTCTAAATTACCCCTAAATATACGATATTATCGCCCCCGTTTTAGGCCGCTTCAAGTAAAAATGTGCAGGTTTTAGAATTTTTACTTTACTTTTGTCCCTAAACCTACCTACACACTAAATTTTAAGATTTAACTTTCCCGGGAAGTGCTTAATAATTTTTTTAAGTCAATGAATAAGTGAGTAACTAAGTCAGTCAGTAATAAAATCGCATTTAAAGAAACTACTTGATATAATTTGCTTTATTTGTTCACAGATAATTAAAAGACCTATGTGAATTTACATACTAAATCTTAAACCTTAAAGTGAAATAATAACGAATTTATAAAAAGGTAAAAAACACGTTAAAACCTTTAGTGTAATTTACACACTGCGGGCGTCAGGCCGGACTTGGCATGGAGCACTACTTTTTTTTTGGCGTATTTTATGTTGTATCTCTTTTGTCTGAGTTAATATCATTTTCTTAATTGTTTTTAGTGAAAAATACACAAGATACTAGCTATTTTACATTATTTAATATAAGTAAAACCACAAATATGACTCTGTTTAGTCCTCGTCTGGATGACCGGTATACTAATTTTGGCATCGTAAAAGCTTTCCTTTGTGGGTACTTTTTAATTTAAAAAAATCTGACATTAATTAATACTTTCATGATTTTTAATAATATTTTGTAGCCATTAATTAATATATCTATAATTATTTAAATTTAAAAGCAATTTATAATAAAGACGGGGCTTAAGTACTGATTACGTTATGATTTTATCGTAAAATCGCTCAGCAGTAGGTAAATGCATAACAATATTTTAAATCATATCTCTATTATTTATATTAGTAGGCAGATAACACAAGACATACAATAAAATAATGAAAAATGTCTTTTCTATTTTTAGGGCAGATATACTAGTTTCCATTTAAATTTTATTATTTTTTTATTATGCGTGGTATTTTAATTTTTTTTAACGTAGACTTCTAAGATGCAATTTTAATAAATAAATAATAATACTATAAAATAATATTTCCATTTTCCTTGGTGATGCACTTAAAGGTTTAAATTAAGCAAATACTACATTAGGAATAATTAGTTTTATAGTAAAATTTTTTCCAAATAACAACTATTGGCAGACTATGAATACTTATTTGTTTTAGGTATAAATAATAAAAGTGTGGAGGCCCTCTGATGTTTCTATTAATATATTTTATTTATCAGAGTGTCAAGAACCCTAATAATTAAACGTTTTCTAAGATAATAGACCTTTTGTATCCATCAAAATGGTATTTTTTTTGTTTTTACATTTACCTCTCTACCCTGAATGTTGGACTGTTTGCAATTAAAGTCTGGCCTCGGATAAGGGTAAAAATTACATCCTCTTCCACAATCGATGCAATTTGCGTTTTTAAAGTCGGATTTAATTTTTGATTTTTTTGGTCGTGCACCTGCTACAGCACTCAACATAAAGAATTTTTTCATCTATTCCAACAAAATAACGCATAATTTTTCTATGGATCTAGACATTAAATAATTGCTTTATTCTTTTACATATACCTTTCTACCCTAATAAGCCTAATTGTGATTTTTGTCTGGAATCAGGTCAATTTTTGGCCGAAGCCAAAGGCGATTTTTGCAGCTTTTAACATAGCCTTCGGCCGAAATCGAAGTCGCAGATTTAATCAACTTGGAAATCTTAGTTTAGTCATAGTTTAAAAAATATAAAATATTCTTTAAACTATAGTTCAGTACCGACCAAAAATATACAATTTCAAAATTACCTATGCAAATTCTATGTTTACCATGTTAAAGTATTGATGAAAATTAAAAATAAATAATTCGTGCAAGTATTGGTAATGGCTGTTTTCTATGTTATTGTTTAAAAGATTTTTAGTATAAGCCTAATTAAGTTAACCTTCCCAGGATGCTAAATGTGCAAACAGTCTGTTGAATCAACCGATATGCAGGGCCAACAATTTGTTGGCCCTTCTTGTTAGCCGATTCGAATGCCCAGCTTTTCCGTCGCGCGAATGAATCGTAATAATTGCATTTCGTTTCTCTGTTTTCGAACATAATTTCATCTTCGGCCTTCTTGGCCAAAGCCGAATGTATAGCCAAAAGTGCCATTTTGGCCAAATGTGGTTGAAGACGAAACTTCGGTCGGACACTTAATGCAATTTGTCGGACCTTCTTTTCTGTGTATTTTTACGTGCACTCGCTACAGCCTCACTTACGAGTCCTGTGAGGTACAGAGACAGTCTGTAAATTCAACAAACAATTTTGTTAACAACGTGTAGTTGTCTAGTTATAAATTCGTTAACTAACCAGAAATAAAAAGTAATAAAATATTTATTTTTTTAAAACAAAAAAAAAATGTTTTTATGAAGCACTTACTGGATATCAAACGCTTTAAAGTAAACTTTTATTTTCATATTTCCAAAAATTACCACCGCTAATCCATCAATCCACCACCATTTTACCATATTACACTACCTTGTATATTCCAAAAAGACCCTCCGCCTGTCACCCTTGTGTCGCCTGTATGAATAATGGCTTCTGTGCAAACTTTTGTGTTTATGTTTCCCCTACCTTTAAAAGCTAATACGGTTTTGGATGTATTCCGTAGCCTGTCTTTAGCCAATTTATTGTAGTTTATATATTTATCTTTGTCGTAGACAGATTTGGAATTATATTTAGTATTTTGTACGATGCTTTGACTATTATTTGAACTAAATTTTAAATTATGTAAAGAACTTTTTTCTACAAAGGTGTTAAGAATTCAATTTTTAACACTATCTAGATGTCTTAAAAATGTTACTTTAAAGCACTAGTGGCTTAAAGTAACATCTTAAAGCAATAGTGTTAAAAGTGAAATGTTAAATTTTAAAAGGTTACGTCAACGTTTATTTATTTACCAACATTTATATTATTAATTGCACCTCTGTGTATCTCTTTAAATGGACCGATGCAACCAATACTTTCTTCTACATTTTCTTCCATTTCAAGTTGATTTGAAGTAAAAACGACACGATGTATCAAATTTAAAGTAAACATACCGTAACCAACCAGCATCAACAACGGTTGTTAGAATTCATTAAAAAATGCTTCAATAATTTTTATATACGATGCTATGTGAAACTATATCTTCCAATTTTTAAATAATTTAATTTTTGACAGCATTATTGCGTTTGTAGAAAAAATATTGTATGATATTTGTGTTAAAAGTACGTTTTAAGGGACCATGTGAGTTGCAGAATGAGCGAAGCGATTGAAATTTTAACACTTATATCATAAATAACTATTATAACACTAAAACTCCATTTATTTGATATTTTACTTAATTTCGTAGTCTAAAAATTAAATGGATATATTTGTTGTAGCACCAAAAGCGGATGAGAGCATAAATAAAAAAAACAGGTAGAACTTATTTAAATATATATTTTTTCAATACTACAACTTTGGAAGTAGCTAAACTACTAACGATACTTTTTAATATTAACTAAAATTAAATGTGACCATAATATTAGGCTAGGAGTAATCTGTGTTATCTCTTGCGTCGTTAAAAATCGCTAGACCAATATAGTTAAGACTTTTCCCGTAGGACCCTTGTTACCATAAAGAAAGTTCTTAAATACCAGCGGTGTGATTAATTTATTCAAGAAAGAAAACATTTTTAGCAAAGATTTCACTAAATGTAGAGTACCTAACGCAAAATTATGGCACCCAAAAAGCTCCTCTTTTTATTTTTTATAAACAATGTCTTCTAATTTTTTTGAGAAATTTTAAACGTAGAAGACCGAATTATTCTAACCTTGTTGGAATGCGATTAATTATTTCTAGAAAAATAGTCTCATTAATAATAAATGGTGCTATTTATCCACCAAAAACAAACCTAACTATAAAATATATTGTTGTTTTAGAAAATATACTAATAAATATTTTTAAAAAACAACTTTCGTCCCTGTTAAATATTTTTACTCAGTTGATTTTTTTAATAAAGTAATATTGTAATACATATTTATTTTTGGAACTCTGTTAAATTTTTACATTTAATGTATAATTTTAGGTTAAAATTTTCTGCTGAAGGTATAGCAGCAATGATAATTGGACAATCAAAGGCAATCTGTTAAGATTTTAATAAAATACTTTACCTCAAAAACAAAGTTATCCTATTAACGAGATTTTTGCGTATACTTTGCTAAAAACTATGTTGTCGGTGATCGTTTAATTATATCTAACGTATCAAATATCATTCATTTATAGCATTTATAAACGCATGATTATTTTCTATTATTAAACGACTATTGAATAGGCAACTAAAATTACACAAAAAAACATTTCAGTCTATTAATAACCTTGATATTTAAATAATAACCATTAAACATCTGTCAAGCTGGTTGTCTAAAACAGAAATACATCCCAAAAACAACTCAAAAAAATTGTGTGTGACATTAGTTAGCGGTTAATGATCTCAACCCTTAAGGCCCATGCTACATTCGCGCGTTAAATTGTCTCGATCATTAATCGCTCTTAGTAATACTCTTGTTTGTTTAATAGCTACCAAGTCAGGTATTAGCAGACATAAAGGGTAACACTGCATATCTTTTAGCCAAATGGCCATTGCCCTATTTATTTTAAACACTCGACCTGCACCAAAAGAACAGTTGAATGGCTTACAATACAAACACACAAACAAAACTACATTGCCATTAATAATACTTCTTTAATTTTATTTGAGATAGAAATACAGAAAATTGATTAATTTCTCTCTAGTTATCCTTTTTTCTTTAGCAGTAGGATTGGTTCAATTTTAATTTAATTTCCATAGCAACGTTCCGAGTTTCAAAACTTCCACTTTCGAGTTTGATTTAAATCGATGCGACATTTATATGTTTTTTCGTTGGGTTAAAAGAAAATTTCGATAAATTGATAAAGAGATACTGTTAAACTTCATAATATATTATATTTTTCTATATTATAAATAATATTTTTAAAATACAATATTTTTAAATAAAATATCTGTACAATGTTGTTATTTAAGTGTAACCATAAAATTGGTTAACCTTGTTAGGGCTTCGTCAAGATTACTTAAAAGATCAAACTAAAAAATGTTATCACCAAATGTTTTTACCTAACTTCTGTATTATAAGTTTTTATGGGCAATTTTGTGTCCAAATATAAAAAATATAAATTTAATTTTTACCTCTATTTTTTCTATGTAATAATAAACCATTATTTAAATTTATAAAATGAGTATAGTATATGCATATGAAAGAAGTTCTGTATTTTTTTATTTTTTGTTAACTTCTTCCATTTTTTATACTTATTGTATAGAGAGATGGAAAGAAAAGGTGGAATAATACTCTAATAAATAGGGTTTTAGGATTTCTCGAGTAGGACGGAGTAGCCGGAGTTCTCGAAATGGAGCAAGTGTTTTAAAGACCAGTTAACCACGAATACTTAACGCCATTTTTTTATTGGTAATATTTATAATATAAGTTAAATTTTTTTTTGACGTTATAAAGTACTCTTGTCAGATCAATATTTTTTTTTCTTTAAAATCCTGACATGTGCCTAAATTCGAGGTTAAAGGCTGGCAATGTCATCTTAGACTTAACATTTCTTGTGTTTTTGATTAATGTAACACGATAACCTTTAAAACACGTGCGTGTTTAAAAGTTGGGTTTAAACACGCTCAGGCGTACTTTAAGCAAAATAAAGTAGCAATAAAAAAAACTTTTTTAATACAATAAAGGCATAATGAAAAACTCTTGAAAAATTGTAAAAATTCATGTTCAAATTTATTTTTATTATCTCTAATAAATATAATTTATTATGTTCCCTAGATAAAATATAACCTAAATTATAATAATTTTGAATAGATTAAAAAAATTTTAACTTTGATTGAATCTATTTTCTATGTTGCCATATTGCACGTTTCACACCGGCATTGCCACGAATGCCACATAACAAGCATAGCATTTATGGTGTTTTATTTTACTGTTTAAGTATAAGGGGACCCCAAAAAGTTTGGGCAAATATTTATCCGTGGATTTAGTAACGTTAACATGATCATTAACCAAAATCCATTTAACGACCAGCGCAACTGTGAAAAAAAATCGATTTGGAAGGTACAATATGACATACTGCAACATAACCTCAAACAAGTAAAAAATAAGTATTCTGTAGTTTCACTACTTTAAATAATAATAATTAAAATGTCTGTTTACATAATTTCTATTTTCCCTACAGTTTACTAAAAACCCATTTTAGGTCCTGAGCTAAGCGTTACGACATCGACAACATGTTTTGATGCCTCGAACAAACTTTTTAATTACAAGGAAGAACTAATTATACGTTATAGTTTCTGCTCGAGAACGGAGATTTTAAATTTAGATAAAACGATGCCAAAATTTCGTTTCCTTGCGCTATAAATTATGTGCGCGTTTTAGCTGACATGGACTTCGGATTAATTCATCTCTTTCAGATTAACTTGCAAAACTGACGTTTTCATGGACGAGGATTTATTCAAATATAAGTGAAGTGGTTTAAATTAAAACTTTTTGAATTTCTAATGTTTTCTTTTATCTTCTCTTATTATCATATTGTTCTAACTACCCCCAATAAAAACACAAATTGTCGCTTTTCACTTTGTTAATAAAAATGAGCTAATTAATAATGTGCGGCACGTGACATTCAAATATCATTTCCTAGTTCCTGGATCAACAATAATAGCCGTTTTAGCATTTAGTTAGTGGACTGGGTTATAATTTTGATATAGTCGCGAGCTTTTTCTTGGATGTTTCTTATTGCCCGGTTGATATTTTACTTGGATTTTTCTTTAAAAGTAGGTAATTTCTTTAAGGTAAGGTTTTTATTATCTAATTATGCAGTGACTGATTTAAAACACCGATATTTAATGTATGATGTTTCATATTGTTGCTTCCACATTTTACAACTAAGCAAAAATTCATTTTATACAAAGAATGGTGTTTGACACAAAACCGAAAAAAAAATGTTTGTTATTGATCCACGCACTATAACCAAAGTATAAATAAAAACAAGTAACATAACTTTCGTCAAATTTCGCCGTTTTAACGCAATCGGCCCAGGGACCTTAAAGCGAGAATTTCTAGCCTCGACCATAGGCGTACGCTAAATATGATACTTGAAAGTTTGAATAATTATAAAATAGTTGGGAAAATTATTTTAATGAAGTGACAGAATTTATGTTTTCATTACCTGTATTTTTGCCGATTTTATCTTTTAATTTCAATTTAGCAAAAAAACAGGAAATACACAATGTACGAGTATGCCTAATACTTATTCGAAATTTTAAAAATTAAAACAAATATTAAAGCTTGTTATTAGTTTTTAAAATTCAATCGATTAGCAATCGGTTTAGTTAATATTAATGATAAAAAGTGATGTTTCGTTTCCTAAGGCTCCATCAAACCATAAATAAAATAAAAGTGAAAATAAAATAAAACTATTACAGAGATTTAAATGTTCTGTTTAATTAAATATTTTTTCCGCGACCCTTTATTAACATGCTCATTATTCACTATTTTTGAATAGATGATAACACCTATTACTTTACCGGTGAGTAATAGTTTATTACTCGCGGGTCATTACTTGCGGGTCATTACTCATAGGTTTAATTATTCAAGTGATGCATGCCTAGTGACATACGTGACAGATATTCAGGTTAAAAGACTGTCATTACGTTATTTGCGTGATATTACGTTGCAATCTTTACATTTGATTATCTAACAGGAATACACCAAAACAGTATTTCAGTATTCCATTACACATTTTTACCACCCACAACCACCCACTTCCACCCATTATATTGTTATACATTTGTTGTTATGTTACATATTATTATATATTTTATATATATATATATATATATATATATATATATATATATATATATAGATATATATTATATATATAATTTATATATATATATATATATATATATATATAATTTTATATATAATTATTATATATATATATATATATATATATATATATATAAAGCAATAAAAGGCAGCCAATCAAAATATTCGTATCCCTGTAGGCGAAGCCTTCTTTTTTTACTCGCACTATCTTGAGTACGTTAATAGACTATAAACACCTATCGCTTCGACTTTCTTATTTGTTGTTTTTTATCTAGGGCTTGGACAGCTTCTACTGCACTGACGATTTCAGGGTACATTTCAGGGTACCGATCGACTCGAGGTCACTGAGAGAATCAGGTAGCATCCGGGAGAGTTATATTACTTGTTATTCTCTATACTTTGCTATAACATCACCTCTGGTGGCGTCACGCGCACATGCTCAATAAAGGAATGTAACTATTGTAAATGTTAACCTTCATGTCACTGTTTTCAAGCCAACAATACCACCTTTAGAATATAGCAACTCTGTTTCTTTTTATTATATATAAAAAGAGTCGTCGGAATAATAAAAACTGAAGTAAGATTTATTTAAATAAAATAATAAAAAAAATGAAAAATCCTTATATACGACGATTTAAAAAACAAAAAACATTCGTAAATTTTGTAACGATATGTTTAACACCAAATACCACCATCTTTTTCCTAAAGAGTTATTTATTAATCTTTAACACATAATGTCAATTAGTAAATAGCCATTCCCATTTTTAGTACATAATGTTTAATTTTAAACATAAGATATTTTTTAAAAGTCAAGGATCTCTAAAAATAAAATTTTCATTTAATATTTCTTTATGTAATTAATAAAGTAATCATAACAGCGATTTACACTACTGGGTTGTAATAATAGGAAGATATATTTTAGTGTGTAAGTAAATTAGAAAATTTAAAGCGATGTTCCAATATTAAAATTATAGAGTATAAAAATATTGTTTTGTGTTCTACCGTAAGTAAACTATATAAAACTGTAATAATAATTGTATTTATTACTAAAATTTAACAACAATATCCTGCAGTTCTAACTATTAAACAGCTTTGTTGGCAGAACTATACATTAATTATAAATATAATATATATTTCCATAAATAAATATTAATTAGGATAAAAGGAGTCTTTTACTACAAGTATGCTTATTTTAAAGCAAATAGGCCTAAGGTAAATTATTAATTCCTGTTATTTAGGAATAAAAATAAAATTATAAAACTATTTAAAAATCAAAGATCTAGTTGCTGGCATCAGCTCATGTACTCAATTAATAGAAATTTGTATTAACCATTAAAATAAAACCCTTTTCTTTTTTAAATAAAACAAGTTATAAATCAACGTTTAAGAACAAATTTATAACTATCAAATATTTTTTTAGACAATTTTATATAATTAATATATTTGAAAACATCTCAGCCATTTATTTTTCTTTGTATAGCATTCAAATAACTTGAGTCTTGACAGCTTAGAGCTTGATTAAAATTTACATTAATAATTTAATAGATAGTGTTATTAATGGGATACATTTTTATAAAAATATCTTATCTACAAAAAAAAAACGTTTTGAAGGTTAGCGCGTGTGGTCTTTTGTATTATCGCCATTATTTAGAGTAATAAATAACTATATTAGTCATCAGTTTACAGGGAGGTGCTTTAGTAAATAGAAAAAGAAAATAAATATATTTAAAAAAAGAAGGATAAAAAACATATAATGATAATACAAAACATTTCTAAAAATTATGGATTATACTTCCTGCCAAATAATGCCTAGTGGATAAAACCGTAACAAGAAAAAATTAAGCTAATTACAATCGTAAGATAAAACAATTTTTTTATTTAAAATCAGGACGATCTGATCTCTCCAAGTGTATTTTTTGCCAGTATATTGAAGGGCAGTAAGACATTCGTAATATTTAAACTTCTTTTTATATATTAAACATGGCACAGCTTATGAAGTTTGTTTGGGTTACCGACTGCGTTTAAAAAAATAAAATTGGCAAAAATTAAATTTTAGCTTTTACCGATTTTGTATAACCGTCTAATGCCACTATTTTCAATTGAAGAGTCGGAGAGAAAAACAATGAAAGTCAATTTTTAGGCCAAAATAAGTTAATTTATAGAAAATTTAGGTTTCGGTAAACCGGATTTATTGCCATCGAAGAAAACCTTAGAGCCACAAAATATATGCACTTAAAAAACATAAAAAGTAGCTAAAAAGGTTTTTACTGGCGGCCGCCTTTTTTTATGAACTACACACGTGCGGGAAGCGGCACACTATAAAAAGCAAAGGCGGCCACTGTTTAAATCAAACCTTTTTGGCTACTTTTAATGTTTGTTTTTCCTTTTAAAGTGGACCGAATTTATATTCTAATACTTATCCAACTATAAAACTTCTATGGGGAAAAATAATAATATCTATACACTCTGTCGCATACGAAATCATTAAAATGTCGCTGAACAATCATGCGCATTTCTCGAATGTCATTTTTGACATTTTATATTCAATATTTTTGCCAGTGGATAGGATCCATTCCAGAAATGAATTTTGGTTTGTGATTATTGTGATTAACTTGCTACCAAAAAATTAATTATGCGTATATTAAATCTAAATCTTCAAATCCTCAATAATGAACTTTTGTTTGTTGTTCGTCCACTGGAACCGATTGATATTTTCCAACAGTTCTTTAACTTCAGTTTCTTGACTTATATCCAAATTGGGAATAGTAACTGAAAAAAAATATTTAAAACTTGATAAAACTGTTGTATTTTTGTTTTAAGAACCACCCGATATACTTTTGTCAAATTACAAAAATTTTAAGAATTTAACCAATTTTTTCAAAAAAGTATATTATTGCTTACACTCATATGTATGTATAAAAGTTAAACATAATGCATATAAAATATAATAAAAACTAAAAAATCCTATAAATATTTATATTTTTAAATAAATTAGAATTAATTAATAAATTATTTAATAAAAGCATCTAGAGAACAAAATTTAATATTAAGTTCGCATTGATGACAGATAATAAATTTATTATTTTATTTAGTAAAGCATGTTCGTTTCAAAAAATGCTCTGCTGTTTATAATTTATAGACAGGCTGACTTTAAAAATTTTTCATTAAATGCAGTATATCAATGACAGGCATAAATAATAATTTGTTTTAGCGCTGAATGCGACATTTATTGTCAATTGATTATTGATGGTCTCGACTTTAACAATCAAACAAATAAAAAACGATAATTTAAAGTCTTATTGAAAAATTAAATGAGAGAATAAATTATAATATTCAATTAAGGTGTATTTTTTGTAAAAATTTATAATATTGGGTATTATGTTACGACAACGGTCCGTTTAGGTTAAATAGGTAATTAAAAGTCGTAGCAATAAAATAGCAACACATAAGGAGAAACTGGTTTTTCTTGACAACTTTAACAAGGAAATTTAAAATTTTTTTTTTTAATTAATGGGTAAGGAGAGTTGATAAATTACCTTACTTAAGAAATTATGTAGCAAGTATGTATTTTTAGAGAAATGACAAATTTATGACAGTTGGCGGAAAAGCATATTAATATTTAAATTGGTTAAAGAATATAAACAAGATTGTTATCGGATTTCTTTATAATATATAGAGAAGCAGAATAAAATTACAAAATTGTTGACAGTTTAATATTTATCATTTGAATTTTAAGATGAAATTTTATTTAATTGCCATGAAGCTTATATCACACCAAAGAAAGGATACCTTTATTTTTAGAGCATATAACAGTGAAAAAGTAGTAGCATAACCTGTTTTACTTACTTTATCAAGTAAAAATTTAGTTAGAAATAGGTCTGAAAAGTATATATGTATATTGTAACTAATGTGTTGTTTATTTTATATGCAGTGGGGCTCTAAATTTCTTAAATTCTTTGACAAATTGATTAGTTTTATAATCTGTTTTAATATAAAAAAATAAATTAAATATTTGCGATATACGGTAACTTGACTTATTAAATCTAATATCTGAATCTTTAAATGTTTAATTATTTATCCATTTGGCTATTTGAATATTCCACTACTCTTATATTTGAACTTCAAACTCTTAAAAAGTTTTATACCTAACAGACTAAAATTTACTTAAATTATAAAAAAAAATTATTTACATTAATAAGGAGAGAAATATAAAAAATTAAAATAATATGAGATAATTAAAAAAGCAAATGTTCTATTGTTGTGGTTGAAAAATTATTTTAATCCCCTTTTTGAACACTTTGATATCAATAACTATGTCATTTTGTTCTTTATTTAATTATTTTGTTAAGATAAAAAAAGAAACTACCCTTTTAGTATATTACTAAAGATCGATGGTATCTAAAATCACCGAAACAAAATAATCCCCGTAATATTGGATATCCAAGAGTTTATTCAACTAATCCCCATGCTACCAAAATTCAAGAGGAGATGTCAAGGGAAAACGAATTCGCCATCAATATATATTAGGTTTTTTATGATATATATGGTAAGCAATGTTGCCAGGAATTTAATTTTTGTAACTGGTATAATATAATAACTCAACAGTGTAAAAAAGAAGAGAAGTATTAAAATACGTTAAAAAAATAATATTATTACATTTCATATCTTTTAAATAACAATTAATTGATTATTGATAATAAGAGCACAAATGCAGTATTTTGTGTACACATTTCTATAGATGGCCATTATATAGGTTTTTTAACATATGCTTATAACGTTGCTAGGCAAAATTTAAACAAATCCTTTTTTTATCTTGAAACAATCCACAAAACTACTTACATACCGCTGATAATTTATTAACACGGAATTAAAGATTGAAAGGCTTGGTGGAAAAGGAAATAGCTCTGCAGAGAACAGGTTCCTCTTTTAAGACCCTCTAGGAATGAAGGAACGGACAAAGTGGAAAGTGGGTGGTCTCTTCAAATGATCTGTAAAGGGAGGCATAACCATGGTAGTCCGTGTTGCTCTGTTGGGCGCTACTTGGAGAGGAATAATATTGATTAACTCCTCGGAAGAGAAGCCGTGAAATAGGAAAAAATCAGCAGGTCCCCTAAGGTGAGCAAGAGAAGAAATCTTTTTTGTATGGGTGACATAACGCTCCCAAGGTTGAATGATTATTTGCTACGCAGAACTTAAAAGCTTATGAATATTTATTCATAAGCTTTTAAGTTCTGCGTGACTTTTTTTTGATACAGTGAACATGATTGTGTTCTTGTGGTATATAGCTGGACAAGATATTTGGTGCCCCAATTTAACATTAAGTAAAGATTCAGTGAGAAGAATATCTGTATTAATCTGTGCTTGTTTTTCAATTCAGTCTTAGAAACTTGAGAAAAACTAATTAGAGTAGAGGGTATGACGATTGAAAATCCAAGGACAGTGTGTGGGTTTCGTGATAAGGATGATGGTCGAGTTAATGTTTGCAAAAATTGCGACTGTTTTACCCTGAGGGTCTGTTTTTGTAGATCCCAACAAATCCAAACCATTTGTTGGCAGCAAAGAATTATGAAATTATATGAATAATATTTGTATACAAGAAATCAATTAACCCAATGTAGGAATTATCAGAAGGGGACCGGTAAATAGAGTAAATAAAGTTTATAAAAGAGCCAAAGGATATCGGGCCAACCTTATACAAGGTAAAAAACTCTGAATTATAACCCTAATCTGAATTAAAATAAACTAATTATATCAGTCAAATATTTTCTAACCATCTATTATTGTTTATAAAGACTTATTTGCATTGCATGTTTTAAGAAAATCTGTTACGGGAGCCACGTGAATCACGTATGCAGATAATGGTAAATTTACCATTTACAACAATCTGATAATCGAAAGCACGTCAACGCATACAGACATCGCTACGCAATTACTATGGAATACGAGGGCATATAAAGACGTAATTTACCGGGTTGGTTTTCACCAAAATAAACTTGGTGTATAATAAATTAAAGAAAAAATTTATCAAATAAAAAAATCAAAAAAACTAAGGTTATAATTTTTAAATTTAAATTAACCATATTAATCAGATCTAATGTGTTTCAACTATCTATATCTCACATCCATAGTAAGGTATTAAATCGCTTCAAATATTGAGATTCGATAAAATATGTTTTATTTTTTATAGCGTTAAGCGCTTCACATGTCGGGATTCATAAGTAGAAGTTGTCATGACTTCTATAGTGTTAAACTCATTAGGAACTTATATTGTGTATTGATCAAGCACCACATAGAGTATACCCCATCTGTATGGTCTCTTTATTGCAAATCATTAATTTATTCTATTGCACAGGTTAAGAGAAAGTTTTATTGATTCGAAGCATACAAAATAGATGGGCTTTACCGGGTTGGTTTTCATCAAAATAAACTTTAATTACTAACTGACAAAATTTTTTTAAAAGTACCATTCTAAATTATTAGTGGCGTGTAATAAATTAAAGAAAAAAATCTGTCAAATAAAATTAACAAAATCAAAAAACTAAGGTTATAATTTTCAAATTTAAATTAACCATATTAATCAGATCTAATGTGTTTCAACTATCTATATCTCACATCCATAGTAAGTATTAAATCGCTCCAAATATTGAGATTCAATAAAATATGTTTTATTTTTTATAGCGTTAAGCGCTTCACATGTTGGGATTCATAAGTAGAAGTTGTCATGACTTCTATAGTGTTAAACTCATTAGGAACTTATATTGTGTATTGATCAAGCACCACATAGAGTATACCCCATCTGTATGGTCTCTTTATTGCAAATCATTAATTTATTCTATTGCACAGGTTAAGGGAAAGTTTTATAGATTCGAAGCATACAAAATAGATGGGCTTTACCAGGTTGGTTTTCATCAAAATAAACTTTAATTACTAACTGACAAAAATTTTTTAAAAGTTACCATTCTAAATTATTAGTGGCGTGTAATAAATTAAAAAAAAAATCTGTCAAATAAAATTAACAAAATCAGAAAAACTAAGGTTATAATTTTCAAATTTAAATTAACCATATTAATCAGATCTAATATGTTTCAACTATCTATATCTCACATCCATAGTAAAGTATTAAATCGCTCCAAATACTGAGATTCAATAAAATATGTTTTATTTTTTATAGCGCTAAGCGCTTCACATGTTGGGATTCATAAGTAGAAGTTGTCATGACTTCTATAGTGTTAAACTAATTAGGAACTTATATTGTGTATTGATAAAGCACCACATAGAGTATATCCCATCTGTATAGTCTCTTTATTGCAAATAATTTATTTATTCTATTGCACAGGTTAAGGGAAAGTTTTATAGATTCGAAGCATACAAAATAGATAGGCTTTAGGAGCTAGACCATAACCTTAAAAAGAATAAGCTACAAATGCATTTTCTGCTGACTTTAGGATATTGCAGGATCTTAAATTGATCTACTGGTGTCACCAGAGTAACTCGCTTTCTTTTATGTTGACATTCATCGCACCAACTATGGTAAGGACTGTTGTCTATGGAGAAGTTTAAAACTGGTCAATGACTACTACTTAGATTTTTTCTGTTACCCAGTTTGATTTCTTTAGAGAGATGAGAGATAATAATGAATATTAATTAATTATTTATATTTTACTGTTATTAAAATTATTGACGGTGTTTCTTGTTTGTTATGCCTCTAGGATTATAAATAAACTAATAATGACCTTAACCGCGTTAAATCACCGCATTCTGTAGGATAAGCAAAGTTAAGGAAAGCCCTGGTACCATCAGTAACTACACGCCAGTAAACACGCGTTATTTGTATAAAATTCAAAAACAGCTGGCATTACCAGGCTGTCTAAAAAGTACGGTAAAAATGTAATATCTGCATCTTTCAGTACTTGGACAACATTGACAGGTCTAGGAAAAAATAGCTTAAACATCTAAAAACCCGGCACTTACAGAACCTAATACTAAGGTTTACACAAGCCTTCTATCATAAAGTCAAAAAATACAATTTCTAAAATTAAAAAAAAAACAAAATAAATCATAAACGACAGAATGGTAGGAGCAATAGAGAGCATGTTTCCAGAAAAAAAAAAGAACTTGAGGGTTTTAGAGATGTAACAGAAATAGTTTTTTTATTTTTAATGTTGTTTTCTGTTTGTGAAATGATAGATAATAAGTTATTAAACAAGGTAATTTTTAATTTGCTTTACACAGTCTTCAGTATCTTGAACGCTATAAATAATTTGGTAATACTAGAAATGTTTAAAATAAAATGCTAAATCTAAATATAAAGTGCAAAAACAAAGTAACAGTGGTCCTGAACCGTTACCCAAAAACCTACATTTGACACAGTTAATGAAAAGTATTTTATTATTCTCATATACTAAAAATCCAGATTTATCTGTCGATTCCTAAAACTCTCAATTTCCATGTTTTTCGGGAAAACACAGAAATTCTAAGTTATTTATGGTCATTTTTCTTTCGCCACTTTTCAGGCAATCATAGTTTTCTTTCCCGGCTTAATCATTAGACCGCCCTTGGGGAAGTTTTTCTTTCTGCCTCTGTTCTCCAAAATGGAGCACTTATTTTTCTTATCCGGTGTATTTGGGGGAGAAAAACAACCGAAATCCAATAACTTTGCAATTTAGCCGAAGCGGTTTGTGGTTAAAATATACAGTTTTGTTTACTTCTTTATAAAAAAGCCTAAAATATAGAAGAAATAAATAAAGCAAAGCCTGTTTCTTACTTTTATTGTTTTGTGCTAACAAAAGGTCAATTAATTAACAGTTTACATGTTTTCATTAATCTATAGTTCAAAAGAAGACCTTTTGTTGATAAATTCAGATTAAATCCACATGAACTACAAAAATTGTATTTATTGCTTCAAAATCAAAATAATAGTAAATTAACTACTAATTAAATATGAAACGAACAGACTTAAGTAATAAAAATTAACTAAAATCAAAATCTGCAAAACAAAGTAAATAATATTAATAGCGACAATTACTCCTGCATGGGGAACTTCTTATAATATAAGCTGTATTCTATTTTCTTTAATTACTACAAGGAGAACATATTATTACAACTTAATTAAAGACATTTCCAATATAGATAATCATAAATAAAAAATTATGCTGCTCAATTATTGGAATAGTATCTAATGCAAACATGTCATTTTAAAATTTGTTGAAAATTTATTGTCAAAATTTTTAGCGGATTTAACTATATGTTTTATCTGATCCATGGGTGTTTAGATAATGATATAATGTTATAATATCAGTAATAATAAACCGAAATCCAGAAAAAAACAAAAAGTAACAATTGTTTTAAATGATCAGGAAAATGTATCCAAATAATATGTATTGTAGCAGTAGTAAACCTGCTAAATTGGTAACCCAATGTGCAATCGTAAATCAGAAATCTCATCTTTGAGCTTTGGGTTGGAACAACAAGAAAACAGTTACGGAGACCCGATTAGACAAGGGTGGTGTCTGACCGACCGACCGACAACGGTAGCTAGGAACAGGAATTTCTAGTCGATCATACAGTGGCGTACAATTTATTTGCTAACTATCATTGAATACATACTAACTGATATGTAGACCCGAACACAGGGAAAAAACCAATTATATTTTGTATGAATGTGTGAAAAAACACTAAAAGCAAATTATTAAAATTTTATTAGGCATAAGTAGCCTAGCCTAGTGAGTTTTTACGTTAAATAAATTGGTTGATGTACTTTATTTATTAATGCGCCTAGGCATGGGCTACCTATAGCCATCCTCTTGGTATGGTTTTTCTTTACAGACCATATCCAAACTCAGGTCGAAGTAAGGCTAGTGCTTAAAAAAGCTGTTATAAATTTGGGATTTTTCCCCGTATTATCACATTTACAGGGTGTGTCTCTAAAAACTTACTAAAACCCATATTTTCTAACTCACGAGAAACCAAGAGAAATATAAAAAACCGTTTATATGTTGGTCGTAAAAAAGTGATTTTAGCTTTGCATTTTTCTTTCGTTCTTTTGTACATTTTTTGACAGCATCTTTCAAGCAAAATTTTTAATAAGCTTCTTAAGAAAGTGTCACAAGGTTCTACTGCATTTAATAATTTAAAGGTTTAAGGGGGCGAGGTTAGCTCTACAGGGTAAAAAATGTGTCTTAACTTATTATTAATTTAATAATTGGACATTCTGTGAATGTTTTTATGAAAAATAAAATACGATTTTCCTAAATTTTAAGGGTTGTATTTAAATTTACCCCACCTTTTTTACGTTGTTTATAGGCTTTCCAGAGAGGTCACAAAGGCCACCAGAGAGGTGTTGTCATTTAAGATTTTTAAATGAATGTAGGTGGGGCTTCAGGGGTTGGTCAAAGTGTTTTGGAAAATACGGCATTTATATTATCTTTGGGGTTTATGAAAACGGTTTTTTTATATATCTCTGTTATTTAATTAAATACAGCCATTGTAAATTTTAAAGGACTTACCCTGTATGTTTGAGCTAGCATAAAGCACGAAATCGTGGAGATCATGGTAAACGACTAATTTTAATTACCATAAAATGGTCAATTCTTAAATTGACTGTGTCTGAACTGGCATTATTTTGCTGAGTTATCGAATTTAGAAGTGTTTAAATGTATAGAGTTCTTCAATTTTTGAAGGTAACGAAGTATGGGCATATTATTTCAGATAAACACCAACCAAACCTGTGTCTAACCAGATCGCATTTAGAAGCACTATTGGATTTCGTTACTTAAGAATACTGAACCCCATTGCCTGTACCAAGATAATTGTTCTTTGTAGTAAAAGGCATGCCAAGTGCTGTCAGTACCAAAAAGCTAAAAACGTATATTTTGAGGCTACACATTTCACATTCCAACTATTTTCCTATCTTCTGTAATCTAGTAATTTGCTTAAGATATGGTAACAGAAAAACATTCATAAGGCCAACAAGCCCAAGCGAGAATACTGGCTTTCCGCCATTTTACAAACTTATCCAAGGCCTGGCTAAATATGTTTTTTATCCTGAAGCCATAGCTGAAAATTATTTGCCACAGTATCTAGACTTCTATGCCCTTCTTTAGCACTGCCAATCTTGCTAGTTTGTCGGTAATAATTGGCTTTTTTGGCACTTCGGGCATCGTAGACCCTTATTTAAAAACTCATTATGCTCATATAGAATGCCTTTTGTGTATGTACATTCTATTGGCCGTATAAGTTGCAAATCGACAAAATTCTAGGTACTGTAATATTTAAGTTATTTTTAAAAACCTTTTTACTACACAAACCCATTTCTAACTAATAAAATACATATTTCCTTTACTGTTTTTTTATAATTGTTACTTATCTTAATACTCCTACCAATTCTAAAACTGTTTCTTCCATTCTAATGTGCATTCTACACCACTGATGATTTGATTTAGTTCTCCTAGATCCGGCAGTCGCATCGCACACACAGCCGACTGATTACGCACAAAGGGAGGAAATTCATCAGCGAAGGGCTGCTCGGTCACCTCCCTTCCAGCGTCTTACCACCCTTAGGGCTTCCATGTTGCAATCCAATCTATTTTGATGACGTATATATAGACAGCCGATCCCGTTTAAGTTTTTTACGCACTGTGGGAGTTCCGGAGATCATATTGAAAAATTGCTAGCTTAGGGTAATATGGCTCATCTATCCTTGTCACGGATTTTTGTTTTGAACAGGACTTTTTCTTAATTCTATGGCATTTTTCTTAAAGTCCTGTTTTTCTAGTGTCTATTAATTTATTGGCTTTTTACAGCCTATATTATTTAAAATAATTAAATCTAAATAATTTGACGCTAGCTAAAGGTAGCTCAATATTTATATACGTATTTTCAAATTAAAGATCCTTCTCTGAAGCAACATTCTTAAGGTCTTAAGCTACCATAAGAGATAAGCTTGTATGTAATAAGATGTTTCATTAGTGCCAGGAAATAAATTAATTCCTTTGTTATACGAGAGATAAATAGAATACTATACCAAACGTTTTGGAGGCACACATTTTATAAACAATTTCAATTACATAGAGTGTTTCAAAAAGTGAAGAGAAGGATAAAAAATATTTAGTTTTTTTAAATAAATAAATAAAATTTTAATTATATCACATAAACATAAATAGAATTACATTTAGTTATTTAATAAGAAAATACCAAATTTCCTTAATAATATGCATTATTGAATTTTTGAAGAACTATTACATGTGTAGCAAGGAGAGTTAATATATGACGATGGTACCCAACGGTTTTAAGGGGTAATTTTAAACAGCTCTTAACTAATTAAGGTTACCAAGAAAATGTAACTTTGTTCTTATTTAAAACGTCTAATAGCAGTAAAACATGATAAAAATATGGATATTAAAAATCGATAATTTGCCTTCCTTCCATAAGTCACTCTGATTAGTTAGTTTATTTTTTTTTTTTTGCAAAAAGCTTTGCTTTAAAACTTTTTTTATCTTTTATAGTAAAAATTTATTTTATTCCTCACACAAATAAACATCCTGGTAATTTTGTGAAATAGAACAGTACGTTATGTCAGTCTTTCATAATACATCAAAATAATTGTTAATTATTAATTTTTTCCACTGGCAACAGAAATGCCAAGCAACAATGTTTCTATTCTTCGGACACGTTTGATTCTTTCATTTAGCTTTATGTAACTTTTATTTAATATTACAAATAACGATTAGGTCATCAATAGTTAACGCTAACACTTTATTGAGCCACGCCTACCAACATGAGTTCATAGATGTTACGTTGGTTTATGGGAAAAATGTTTTTTTTCTTCTACCTTTTTGGAAAAGACCGTTTTCAACCCCTGAATAAGGGTAGAAACAGCACGTTACCTCCCTAGGGTAGAAAAGTTTTTACCTCCCCTGTTCCAACCGAGCATGCAAATTAATTTATGCCTTCGTCAATGTCAATGGCTTAAGTAATTTAATCTTACGTTATACTTTGACAAGTTTTTACGTAGGGGTTTATCAAAACAATTAAAACCACAATTTAATAATAGAACACAAAATTCAGAGATAATTTTTGAAAATTTAAATGAAAAGTAGTACAAAAAAATTATATACATTTCTCTAGGGTAAAGAGCATTTCCTCCCTTGGATTTTAAAGCCCTCCGCTTCGCTTCGTGCAGCAAATTGTCCGCGGAAAGAAAAGAGGCACTTTCCTCCCTTGTTATGTAAATTACCATTATTCCGCTATAGTGTTTACAAATTCCATATAAAATAGACTTTTCTATGCACTCGTAAAATAAGATCCTAAAATCGCGATTTTGGTCCTTAAATTTCACAATCCAATGATCTAAGTAATATTTGGTATTATTGTGACAGCTAAAAGTGTTCTTACAGTTGCAATCTCCCTATTTATGCATGACCCCCTCTTTTATTGGTAAAAATGGCTTTAAAAAAAAAAAAAAAATTTATGTCTTGTCAATGTCAATGTCTTAAGTAATTTAATCTTACGTTATACTTTGACAAGTTTTTAACACAGGGGTTTATCAAAACAATCAAAACCACAATTTAATAATAGAACACAAAATTTAGAGATAATTTTTGAAAATTGAAATAAAAAGTAGTAGAAAAAATTATATACATAAGTAAAGTGCATTTCTTCCCTTGGATTTTAATGCCCTCCGCTTCGCTTCGTGCAGCAAATTGTCCGCGGGAAGAAAAGAGGCACTTTCCTCCCTTGTTATGTAAATTACCATTATTCCGCTATAGTGTTCACAAATTCCATATAAAATAGGCTTTTCTATGCACACGTAAAATAAGTAATAAATCCTAAAATCGCGATTTTGGTCCCTAAATTCCACAATCCAATGATCTAAGTAATATTGTGACATCTTAAAGTGTTCTTACAGTTGAAAACTCATGCAACTTATGCATGACCTTGTCTTTTGTGAAACAAAAGGGGCAATTTCATAAATTTTTGGGGCATTTTAGAAGTTTGCAATCTGATTAAAGCTGAGTTTCTAAGGTAATCATTTTCTTAGAATTCAAAATGCAGGCTGGATTTTATTTATTAAATTTAAAAAAAATACATTTTACCTATAAGAATCCAAACAAGGCGCCTATTAAGGGACATTAAAATGAGCACTTTCGTACTTTATATACAGTTCTAAGGTTAAGATCTGTATAATGTATTTATGAAAACTAATTTTAGATTACAGTACTTTAGGAGGTGGAGATATTTGGATGGGAACTTGCCTCGTATTTAACATTAGTGATTTTGATAGGATTAACTTAACCTAAAAGTTCTTATCCTATATTCATAATTATCAAATAAAATATTACTTTCTGCATTTATTTTATAATAAGAATTTCAGAAATATTAAAAGAAGTTGTTTACAAATTTTAAGTAGGTGGATAAACCTTAGTCTCAAAATAAATTGCAGCAAAAATTTAAATAAAATTACATGCAAGAGAAATTACAGCAAGAAATATTTAAGGCAAGAAAACTTTATAACTGTAAAAATACCTTAAAAAAACAAGGAACTACCACAAAATATCTTGTTTTTAAGAAAGATATAGTTTTTTAAAGCACTTAAGTAGTTTTAAAGTAAAAGTTTTTTTTATTTTCTGTTCTATTTACCGATTACATTTTTTATGTTCCCGGGGTATATTCTAGCATGTGAGTAACAATTTCCTATTACGGTTTTTAGCCGATTTATCAAACTAATAATGGATTGCCTTTCATGCAGACGACGTGTATTTTTATAATTGCCTGAATTTATGGCATTTTTTAGGTATTATTTACTGTTGTTATAAAATTAACTATAAATAATATTATTTATTTTTGCTATGCCATGCAAGAAAGGTTTAACTAAATAAATAATTTATTTGTAAAACGGTGCAGGTCTCCATTTTGCAGATACGATTTAATAATGGAATTTTCGTTAAAAATGGCGATCGAAAGTTAAGTAATAATTAGATGTAGGATAATATTTTGAGAAACAGTTTATTAAGATATATAATATTATTACCAAATGTTAGATCACTTGTTTATGGGAATTATGTAATTACTACAGATAGGCTTCTCTTAGCCAGAAATATGTTCTTAAAAAGATAAAGATAACAGCAAAGTTTACAATAGGGCACTACCATAATACTTTTAGTTAAGGTTTTTATCTTACAAATTAGCTCGGTTAATGGATTTTTAAGTTACTGACTGTTAGAGACAGCTTTTTAACACAGAACATTTTGCATATATCCCAGGCTGCGTGGAGCAAAATGTATGTGTTTCGTAGAAAAAAGTTTTGCAGATATCTGAAAGTTTTAAATGAAAAAGGGGTCTTTCTTATGATAAATATATAAAAAGATACAGCCATTTATGCTTTGTTTCTTTATAAACAGGAAAAACCCGAAATTCAGTATTTCTGTTGTCTAATTTTTCAATAAAATTTTAAAAATAAACGGTAAATTGGAGATTTAAAGCATAAAAAAACCTTCAATTTTATTTCTTATTAATTTAATTTGATAAACAATTAAGCCCAATACATGTCTTTTTAGCCATATCGGTTTAATAGTTTATGAAAAAAGCAAAATGTTTATTCCAGGAACGAATTATTTAAACAACTGTTGTTGCCCAAAAGATGATCCTAGAACAGTTTTCAAAAGTAGAATGGATTCTTAAGTGCTTCAACCTTAAGAATTTATAAAAAAATATAACTATTTATTTTAAAATTGTTGTTAACATCAATTTTTTAAAACAAGTTTCAAAAACGCTAAAACCTTCTAAAAACCAAATATATATATATATATATATATATATATATATATATATATATATATATATATATATATATATATATATATATTTATAATATTTAAAATTAAAATATTTAATTTAAAAAATTTTTAAAAATATATTTATTTATTTATTTTTTATTTTTTATTTTATAATATTTATTATTTTTAAATTTTTTTAATGTTTATAACTATTAAATTTTTATTTTTTTAACGTTTTTAACAACAATTTTATAATGAATAATTAGATAAATTTTTGTATAAATTCTTTTCATTCTACTTTTAAAAACTGTTCTAAGATGTCTTCAAGCAACAACAGTGTTTAAATAATTCGTTTCT